>APFE031573224.1:0-42388 GCA_000404065.3 Pinus taeda
ACAGCAAAAGACAAAGTAGCTGTCTGATCTGGCCAATCAACGGTCCAGATCCGATCGGCGGATCGCTATCGACGGTGGCTATCGGTGCTTATCAGTAGAACCCACTTAAGAATTTCAATGGTGAACAACGATATCGGTGCTTAACACATATATATGGCGACGTCAATTGGCGGAGTTAATATGGACAGTGGATCAAGCGCACAGATCGACGACCCATATTACATCCCAAGATCGCTATCAGGGGATTGCAGGAGCACTTATAACGGCCCGGGGGTATTGCGATGAGCGATTGTGATATCACAATCGAAGTGACCCGATGGGTAATTATGTGATAACGTATATATTTTTTTGAAGTCCAATATGCGGGAATTTATAGTGTTTCTATATGTTTTTGGAATCATATTTAGGGACTTTTGAAGTCTGATATATAAATGCATTTTCCCTTTGTTTAACAGGGCACGGTTGTTTCAAGAGTTTCAGAGGCCCGAGGCACTCTGGCGTTACAGAATGGGTGGCCACCTCCTCTCCATGCGTTAGGCAATGATTGTATAACGCTGGCAGAGGGATTCAAAGGGTGCAGAGGTCAGGGAGACTAAGAGCTGGGGATATGAAATGAACATGCAGCGTGGTTGGATTTAAAAGCCATAGACAAAGAGCATAATGGAGGGATCAGTAGTTCAAGCAAATGCCGAGACAGAGTTGAGGATAGAGACAGAGAGCCTTGAGGGAGTCTGTGTACCATAGAGAACTTGAGAGGTTCAAGTAAGCTCTTGTTATTGTAATCTCTTGCGTGTGAGGCTCAAATTGAGCTCACTGCTGTAAACAGAACTCTACTTGAAGACATAATAGAGAGGCCACCACTGAAGGTTGGTCAGGAGATGTAGCCCAGGAGTATTAGGTGAAATCCTAATTAAATTTTGTTATGTCATTTGTTATCTATTATGTTTTGTTTACTGCTTCATTCTTTGTGCATTTCGCAATATTATCGATCCATTGCATAAAATGACATGGACTAATCCATGCACATAAGTCTGTAATACCTTATTGTTTTCTTAGATCTCATTATGAGATCAAGTGGTATTAAAGCTTTAGGTTGCTAAGGTTAGACAAGCTTGTGCTGGACTGTTTGTGAATGATAACTAGGTCAAAGCTTAAATTAGTAAAGGAGAATTGGTTGAAACTAACCCAGAAATTGGTAGAGTCTATCCTAGGAGGAAAATGGCAGAAGAAAACCCCTTGGAATCAGACTCTCAGTTCATGGACAGTTTCATGACCATGAGAGCCATGGTAGAAGAAATGTATAGAGAATTTAAGAAAGGTCGAAGTGAATATTATTCAACTTCCAAACAAGACAAAGCAACAGAGGAATCTCTTCTAGATGGCCATTTTGAAGGCAAAGGAAAAGGGAAAGAGGCTCCTCTATCCACACCTCTTGATAGCCTTGAAAATAAAAAGAATAAAACATCTTTGATTAAATTAGATGTTAAAATTGATTTTCCTGTTTATGATGGAGAGTTAAATGCAGAGAAGCTAGATAACTGGATCAGACAAATTGATGTATATTGTAGGGTGTAGAATATTGATTCAGACAGGAGTAAAATTCAGTTGGCCAGCCTACGCCTTGGAGGAAATGCCTTGGTATGGTGGGAAGGCAGGACACAAGCTGACTTGAAGAAGAATGGTAAAATTATTTCTGTCTGGAGTGAATTTGTTTATGAAATTAAAAAAAAATTCTATCCACTAGCTTATATGTAGCAAGCTATGATGAGTTGGAAAACTCTTTGCCAATTAAAAGGGTAAAGTGTACAAAGCTACTCCCAAGAATTTAGAAAAAGAGCTTTGGTTCTAGGCATTTCTTTAGACTCACCTGAAACTTTGCTGGAGTATATAGGTGGTCTACACAACTATTTAAGGCAAACCATTCTCATGTTTAACCCTTCTAGCATAGATGAGGTGTCTTTCCAAGCTACCCATCTAGAGGCTAGAGGCAAGAATGTGAACCCAGAGATTGGGGGATCATCAAAACCCACCGCAAGCAAGAACAAGGAAAAGAGGAAGCAGAAATGGAAAGAGAGGAAGGAAAATTCTGTAGAGAAGGCCAAACCTTCATGCACTCACAGCAAGAAGGATGGACATGATGATGGACATTGTTGGTCTTTGCATCTGGAGTTGAAACCCAAGAAGTTCGATGGCAAGAAGAAGAAGACTTCTGCTGCTATACAAAAAGATTTGGGGTTAGACTCAGGTGATGAAACAACAATTGCAGCCACAGGTATAAAAGGTTATCTGCTTTAGAGAATGCAAGAATCAAGAAGCAGGTACAGGAGCTACTCGAGAAAGGGTTCATAAGACTAAGCACATTACCATTTGGATCTCCAATAGTGTTGGTGAGAAAGAAGGATGGTTTGTGGAGGATGTGCATTGATTACTGAGCACTGAATAAAATAATGATCAAGAATTGTTACCCCCTTCCTCGCATTGATGATCTATTGGATTAGCTGAAAGAGGTTGTTTACTTTTCCAAGTTGGACCTACCTAGTGGTTACCATCAAGTCATAGTAGCAGAGCAAGATGCATGGAAGACTGCTTTCAAAACAAAGCAAGGGTTGTATGAATGTCTAGTTATGCCTTTTGGCTTAACTAATTCTCCGACCACTTTCATGAGAGTAATGAATGATGTAATCAGGAGTTTTATTGATGACTTTTTAATTGTATATCTAGATGACATTCTTGTATTCAGTAAAACATGGGAAGAACATTTGAAGCATGTAAAGCAGACTCTAGATGTTTTGAAAAGAAGAAAATATTTATGTTAAATTATCAAAGTGTGAATTTGGTAAAACATCTTTGAATTATTTGGGTCATATTGTAGGGGTGGTGAATTGAAGATAGATCACTCGAAGGTTGCAGTCATTGTAAATTGGCCTAAACCCAAGTCTGCTACAGAAGTTAGAAGCTTCTTAGGGGCAACACAATATTGGAGAAAGTTTATTGCTAACTTTTCCTTAATTGGAGCTCCCTTACATGCTTTGACAGGATTGAAGAAGGTGTTTCAGTGGGGAGGAAAATAGCAGAAAGCCTTCGACCCCTTGAAAGAAAAAATTAGTACAACACCAGTACTAGCATTGCCAAATCTTCAACAACCATTTGAGATCGAAACAGATGTCGGTGATTATGCCATGGGAGCAATGTTGATGCAACATGGTAAACCCATATGCTACCATTCTAAGACTTTTAATTCTACAGTAGTTAGTTATCCTACATATGATAAATAATTGTATGCATTAGTTCATAGTGTGAAGAAGTGGAAACATTACTTAATGAGCAAAGAAACAATAATACATACTGATCATCAGCCACACCAATACTTGCACTCACAAACTAAATTGCAGCAATCAAGACACTATAGGTGGATGTGTTTCCTATAGCAGTTTCATTTAGTCATCAGATGTAAAAAGGGCATACACAATAAAGTTGTAGATATGTTGTCCAGACCAATCATAAATGCATCTACTATACTTAAGAATAACTCAGTAATGCATGAAAGCTACATTGAACAATATGCTCAAGATATAGACTTTAAACATGTATATGCAGCTTTAAGTAATGGAAAAAAGGTAGAAGAATTGGATTACTATGTTAAGGACTGACTCTTGTATCATTTGGGAAAGCTATGCATTCCACAAATAGAGAAAATCAACATAATTAGGGAGGCACATACTTCCCTGATATCAGGTCATTTTGGTGTAAGTAAAACAGTTGCACAGCTGCAAAGATACTGCTATTTGCAAAAATGCATGAAACAGTTTCTAGATATGTAAGAGGGTGTACCATGTGTGCTAAAAGTCAATCCCAACAATAGAAAACTAGGCATGTACACTCCACTGCTAGTTCCTTCCCGTCCCTGGGAAAGTGTTTCCATGGAATTTGTTGGGGGATTGCCAAAATTTAGAAAGGGACATGACAATTTATATGTTATTGTGGACGGGTTCAACAAAATGTGTATTTTAGTACTTTGTAATAAGCATATTACAACTAAACAAACAATGAAATTGTTCTTTCAGCATGTCTAGGTGCATTTTGGGTTACCCACTTCCATAGTATCTAATCAAGACTTCCAATTTGTTGGGAAGTTTGGGTCAAGTCTGTGGGATTTAATGGACACCAGACTGAAGAAAAGCACAACCTTTCATCCACAGACAAATGGCCAAACAGAGGTAGTCAACAAGACAGTGATCTAGTTACTCAGGGGTTATTGCAGCAAGCATCCCAAGCTTTGGGATGAACACTTATGTTATGTGCAACATGCTTACAACCGTGCTAAACATTCTTCTACACAGATATCTCCTTTTGAGATCTGTTTTGGTTTCATACCAAGGTCTCCCTTGGATTTTATATTTGAAAAAGACATAGCAGTTACCGGACACAGTGATGTGGACAAAGAAACCAGATTCATTGAACAGATCCAAGAAATTCACCAGGCAGTGCAGGAATAGCTGGAAAAGAGCCAAGCTAAATACAAGGCAAGGCATGATAAACACCGGGTGGAGCACAGCTTCCAAGTTGGCAATCAAGTCTGGCTATATATCAGAAAGGATAGGATGCAAGGTGAAGGAAAGAAGCTGAAGCCAATAAGGTATGGGCCTCTTAAGGTACTTGAGAAAATTGGTGAGAACGCTTTTCGCCTTGATCTGCCAGCATACATGCACATCTATGCAGTAATAAATGCAGAAAATTTAAGACTGTTTGAACCTTCTCTAATTGAAGATCCTAAAGAGCAAAGTCAATTGCCTTCCATTGATGATCTGTGGCCTGAATACCTCAATGAGCTGCAGGAAGATACAGTTCTAGACAGGAAGGTGAGGACTACGTGTAGAGGGGATGTCGAGTACCTAAGAGTATGACTCAAAGGTTCAAACCCTAATAGTGAAAAATGGGTAGAGATTGGGCAAGTGAGGCAATTGTATCCTCACTTAAGCGATGCTTGAAAACCAAATTTTGGTGGTCCAAAAGCCTTTTTCAGTGGGAAGGAGTGATCCAAATGGATTCGAGAATGCTCTCTAAGTCTTCATAAACTCTTTAAAAAAACATGCCAAAGATCAAAATATTTTTAAAAGATCAAAGTATTCACAAGAGGAACACCCTTAGCATAGCAAAGAAACACTATCGGGAGGCCCAAAACCCGTGAAAACAGAGAAAATTGAGCTATCGGAGGTGGAACAACAAAAGACACAGTAGCCGTCGGATCTGGCCGATCAACGGTCCAAATTCGATCGGCGGATTGCTATTGGTGGTGGCTATCAGCGCTTATCGGCGGAACCCACTTAAGAATTGCAATGGTGAACAATGATATTGGCGCTTAACACATATATATGGTGGCAATGATTGGAAGAGTTAATATGGACCATCGATCAAGCGCGTAGATTGACGGTTCGTATTACATCGTAGGATAGCTATCGAGGGATTGCAGGAGCTCTTATAACGGCCTGGGGGTATTGCAATGAGCGATTGCGATATCGCAATCGAAGCGACCCGATGAACTGGACCTGATGGGAAATTAGGTGATAACGTATATATTTTTTGAAGTCCTGTATGCGAGATTTTATAGTGTTTTTATATGTTTTCGCAGTTTCGTTTGTCCAACAAAAAGCGAAGAGGGAAAAGCTGATGCGATAAGCGAAAGCGACCAATAGGCAGACCCAATAGAGGAATGAATCATATTCAAGGACTTTTGAAGTCTGATATATCACGTTTTGGCAAATTTCTTTGTTTAAAATGCATTTTCCCTATGTTTAACAGAGTGTCGTTGTTTCAAGAGTTTCAGAGGCCTGAGGCACTCTAGCGTTACAGAATGGGTGACCACCTCCTCTCCGTGCATTAGGCAATGATTATATAACACTGGTAGAGGGATTCAAAGCATGCAGAGGCCGGGGAGACTGAGAGCCGAGGATATGAAACGAATAGGTAGCGTGGTTGGCTTTAAAATTCACAGACATAGAGCATAATGGAGGGAGCAGTATTTCAAGCAAATGTCAAGACAGAGTTTATGACAGAGATAGGGAGCCTTGAGGGAGTTTGTGTACTCATAGAGAACTTGAGAGGTTCATGTAAGCTCTTGTTACTGCTATAAACAGAACTCTGCTTGAAGACATAATAGAGAGGCCACCACTGAAGTCTGGACAGGGAGATGTAGCCCAGGAGTATTGGTGAACTCCTTATTAAATTTTGTTGTGTCATGTGTTATCTATTATGTTTTGTTTACTACTTCATTGTCTGTGCATTTCGCAATCTTATCGATCCATTGCATAAAATGACATGGAATAATCCATGCACATAAGTCTATAATACCTTATCATTGTCATAGATCTCATTATCAGATCACAACGTCTAGTATCAGTAGTACTATGGGGCTTAGGTCCAATACCAAAATCCTTACGTTCGATATGATTCTCAAGGATTGGTCAATCAACCTTACACCATCCCATCTAGGAAGTACATCCAACCTGGCTACGGCCAGATTCAATTCAATAATTTCCCAAGCACCATTCAAATACCCTTACAATAGCAAGGACGACCTTTACAACACGGGTAGCCTTTGTTGCTGCAAGGGAAGCCCTTGTTGTAGCAAGGGCTTTCCGCACAACATTAAGAGCATATTATCCTGCAGCAAGGTCACCTGCAACAACCGCAAGGTCAATCTTTACAAACGTTGTAGCAGGTCGCGCAGTAGCAGATGCAATATGCTCTGCATACCCCTCAACCCCTACCCTCGCAAGGCCAACCTATACAAACCCAAGGACAAATTTTGCAACTGCAAGGTCAGCAAAACCAACCTGGGCAACAACAACCCTTGTATACCTATCAACAAGGGTAACCCTTGCAAGGACAGGTTCAAGGTCAAGTCCTACACTAGCAGGTGCAACATCCTCTTGTCCAGGGCCAACAGGTTTAGAATCCTGCTGGCCAAGGGCACCAGGTACAAAATCCATATGTCCAAAGGCAACAAGCATATCAACCTTATGCCTAAGGACTGAATGTCCAAAACCCTCTTGTTCAGGGGCAAAAGGCTCAAAAACCTTATGTCCCAGGATAGCAGGTCCCATATGAGTACATCTAGGGCCAATAGGCTCAACAACCTTTTAACCCATACACTGCCTACTAGCAACCTGTGCCTGGACGGTTTCAAGGTTTCCAAGGTCCGAACGCTCCCTTTGGTCAAGGTAATCTGCAATGGGGGCAGCCTCAGATCCCATATGGTCCAAACTCCCCACTGTGGAGCCAAAATCCTTACCAGCAAGGATGGGCTCCTCCTTATGGGCCTACTTATCGACCAAGCTAATGATAAGCTGGGGGAAGGCAAGTCCGAACCTATGTGGCATGGACCCTATATTGTAAAACGCGTTTTGCAGAAAGGAGCCTATGAACTTATTGATTATGAAGGAAATCCTCTCGATAAGCCCCGCAACGGGATTTACCCCAAAAGTTACTATGCTTAGGTCATCTTGCATGGGTACTTATGTACATTAGTGTGTGATTATTTCTGTACAACATGGTTTTGTGTGATAAGTTTTCAAACAACTTTCTTGTTTACTATGCTTTTCTTTCTTACTAGATGTTGGCGTCTCCTCATGTTGGTTTGCTTGCCATAGTACCCAGAACCTTTCATCTGTGGCATGGGCTATCTATAACCCTAACGGTGATTTGATTGACTTTCAAGGTATCTGTCTAGGTTGTACAACCAACAACATTGTTGAGTATAGTGTGGTCATCAAACTATTATCAGAAGCCATCGCTCTGGGTATCAGAGAATTGGTTGTCAACCTGGATTCACAGCTTGTCGTCCTTCAACTCAATGGGAAATATACTGTCAGGAACCCTCAAATTTTATGAATGTATCTCTATATTCATCTTTTGGAAAGACAATTTGATTATATTACATATCATCATATTCCTAGACACAATACGTTAACAGATGCGTTAGTTAATTACATGTTGGATAGAAATTTGTGAAACATGTAAAAGATAAGACAAACCATTTGTACCATAATTAACAGGAAAATACAACATATGTGTGTGTGTGTGTGTGTGTGAATGTTTGATGCGTAAAAAACACAAAAAATAATATGTATGTCCATAATAACATCAGCGGCTCGCAGGCCTCGTACATCTGTAGCACGTAGGCCTCAAAAAATATGTATGTACTAAACCTAGGAACTACTCGGCATGGTGGTCATGATAGCACGAGACAACTCATACGATACAACTCAGCAATCGGCAGACTGGATCTGAGACTCCCATTGTGTTCCTCTGGTACCGTCAACGCATGTCTCCTATCCGAGCATACTTCGGGATACCATGAGTCAATCCCTCGAGGTTCCTCGCAATATCCTCCTCCTTATCGCTTCCTTCCTAATACGAGGCGACAACATCAATAGGATGGGAGTAGTGCCTCGATATCAGGGACATCCTAGCTAGCTGCTCTAGTCCAAAATCTGCATAGACAAGTGAAATTTTATAAGCATGCATACATCAAAAAAAAATTTAAAACATAAAAATAAAAAAAAAAGGTTTTTACCTTCGTCATCAAAGTCCTCCCCATCTGGCAAGGGCATATTTGGGTCTCCATGGAAATTAGTGCCGCTGTACGGCCAATCCTCCACGATGGCTTTCTATCATCGTAGCCATGAAAAATGTTGGTCGGTAGGACATATGTTGACCACCAGTTATCCTGGGCATCAAACGACTCTAGTGTGCCATCCATGGATCGCATGGCACATGAGGATCAACCTCAATCATCTGATACTGGAACAGTAGCATTCATTCTAGGAAAAAGGTCATGAGTACTGATCCAAAGCCAAATTGCTTAAGGTTTCCCACCTTGGCCTTGGACAACTGGTGCTTGATATTCATCTTCATGGCCTCCGCCTAGTTGAAGATCATAGGAGCTATGCAATTAATAGTGTAAAGGAAATTTCACTTGTTAATCTCATGTTCTTCTTGGGACCCTACAACTCTGTTGATGGTCAATAGAAGCACCCTTAGTGTCAAATCCCACACATTGGAAATCTTGATCTTCCCCCTTTTGGATTTCAGGGCCTCAAGGCAATGCTTAGCAAGCAGGGAAGATATGCTTGCCCTGACCGGACGTGACCCATACAGGTTCACTGGCTCCCCTCTCTAGGACAACCCAGTGAAGAAGTAGATATCTCAAGTTGTCAACTCCAGCTCTTGGTCCCCAATGAAAAAAATCTCACGATTGATGTCCCAAAGGCTTATCAAATATCGAAGCAATTCGAGCTGGGCCTGCAACTCTGGTGTAAGGAAGAATTTGAGGAGCATGCAAGCCCTCAAAGCCTCCAAAAAATTTGGATCATTCATTTCTTGGGTGTCCTCATCTTCGTGTTCTCTTTCCTTCCAATCCACCATTTTCAGCAATTTCTCTCCTACAAAAGCCATTTATTTTAGTTAGTGATCAATTTTGCCACATAAAAATCAAGTTTAAATGGTTATTTCTTGAGGAAAGTAGTTTTACCCCTTTCATGGCACCGGCACACCTGTTTTAGAAACAGTCGCATCGGTCGGCGCGGCCAGGTGTGCAAATCACCCTCGGCCGGCGTGGTCCCGTGCTTGTAAATCACATCGACCGAGGGCGAAATTTTTTCTCAAAAACCTTCCTGAAAAGATGAAAAAAATGGCTAAAAATAGAAATGGATAGCATGAAAATGGAGCTTAGGGCTTCGGCTTTTACTTGGAACTAACGGTTTGTCGATTAACCTCCCGGATCTCCTGCAATCCGATCTGGAAAAACTAGGGCAAAAGTGGGTAAAAAGTCTTCACTATAAAGGTAAAATGGTAAAAATATATTTACTTTTTCCCTTTTTATTCATTCTTCATGAAAATATCAGGTTTTGTAAATATTTTTGACCTATTTTGCCTCAAGGACTCAATAATACACTTTGCCTTACTATTGTAGTGACAGGTGACGGATTTTCGATGATGGTGATGAGTCATATTTCAGCTCTTTTCTCGACTCGTTAAAACCATATGAAAATATCGCTGAGTATTTTTCCCTTTTTGACTTGTTAAAGAGAATAAAAATGGGGGGTCCGCTTTTAGCTCTTTTCTGACATTTTAAAAATTAAAATATGGCCGAGCCCTTGTCGATTCGAACTCCCTAACAGATGTGAAACGTTATGTGCCCAGTACAAGTTTAGCCCTTTTTCGGGATAGGAGGCACTATTTACGAAAAAGGTACTCCTTGACTGAAATGGTCAAGCGGTTCTCTCAAGTATTGTTTTCTACCTTTTCAGGCTCGAGAGACACAAATGTACGAAAAGGGACCATGTGGAGTTTTCTTTTACGTGTCTTTTTCAAACTCTCTAAACATGAAAAAGATACTGAGTTACACCTTTGTCAGACTTGTTAAACTATGAAACGACATCGGATTCATCATCATGACGAACATGAGCTTCTCCTTCCTAGGGCTCGTTAAAATTACTAGGTTGGATTCATCCGAAGGATGAACTTATAGTGCAAGCATATGTTATCCCCTTCAAGCTTGCTATTAAAAAATAATTGGGGTACTCGCTAGAAATGGTGGGGGGGAACTTGGAAATATATCAGTCGTGTCACAATCTCACTCTTGAACATGACACTCTTTGCTTTATGTGGGGTTGGGATATCCTCCTTTGCATCATTGACCTTCCTGGGTTTGGGCCGTTCATTTTTTCCTTCCATTTGATCTTTGCCACATCATCATGACCACCGATCCCATGGATCCAAAAGCTGCCAAATTTCCAGTTGTGTCACCGATATGTTCAAGAGTCGTCTTTCTATAGTTACACTTACCTCTAATTCTCTGTATCATCCAAAATCATTTTGCATCCTCTCATCTCGCGTCGATGATGTGGGATTCATTATGGCCCCCTTTGACACAATCGCTTTCCATCGACTTCAACTCATTATCCAAGATGTTGACCAAGAGACTCCCTTCTAGTACCTTGGAGCTTGCATGCCCTAATGGAAAGTTCTTCACACTTGATGAAAAAGTTCACATCATTGGCTTTTGATCGAGTGATTTCATGGGTGTTCGACTTCAATTCCTGTATTCATATTCCACGGATTGTACTAATAGTACCTTGAGGGTTGTTACACACTAATTTACCACCGCCTTCACTCCCGGTTCTTTCCACTATGTCATGTGTCTAGGTAAAACATGCTCATGACCGACAAATGCTCTCCTAAGTTGCCAATTGACCCACTTTTCTAAAGTTGTCTGCCTCATCGTGGCTATTGGTTTAATAAACGCGCTAAAAGGCGCGCATGAACAGACCGACCGCACTATTAGCGCGAAAGTACATGTGATTCCCACGATGGCTCGATTTTATGCACCAACGCGAGGCTTTGTGATCTCTTCAGCGATGATCTGACTATCTGCACTGATCACTTGCGATGTCAGTGCTGAAGAGCATTCTTGTGCCCGCGATGATCTAGATTGGGTGAATTGTTCTAACAGTTGGCCTTCCAGATGACTCCAGACCTGGTTGTTGGCCTTGTTTATGTCACCCTTCCTTCCCTAGTGTGGAAGTTGCGTCAATTGGGCCACCTTCCTTGATGATAAGCTCTCCTTTCTCCCTTTCATGTAGACTCCTTCTCCTATTTAAACTCTCACCATTGTTATGCATTGCTAGTTGGATAGTTTTTGATACTTGGCTAGTGGAGCAATGCTATTAGTGTTTTGTGAGTTTGCTAGATAGCTGGTGTGAGTGTGGCAAGTGTGGGATTGTTAATAGTTTGAGGAAGATTGTGAAGTGCCCTTGATCTTGTGTAAAACCTATGACTGAGAGAGCTCTTGTATTTTGGGAGATCCATCATCATAGAGTGAATGCTTGAAGAACATGCTAGTTGGACCCTTCTAAGGAGGCTTGTGACGTCAAGACTTTGGTTGTAAGCTGACTCTTATTTCATATTAATGCAATCAATGATGTTTTCCTATGTCTCATATGCAATGTACTTGATAGCTCATGACTTCTTGACTTTATGAGTAAATGGTTTATTATTGTTGCTGGATTACGTGCTTTGTTGTATTTCCTTTGCTTTGTTTCAGGTTGATTACTCATTAAGGAGAAGGAAGCGGAAGCTGGAGTAGCGCAACGAAACTCCATCGACCACCGGTTGAGGTAGGCCTCCAACTTCAAACTGTTTAAGGAAAGCTAGTGTTGATCTGTCCTTGTTTGTGACTAGACCCACTCTAGGGCTAGAGGGGTTGCCTCTGTCCGCAGAGGGAATACTTTCCTGCATCACAAATTGGCGACTCCACTGGGGAAGGCCTTTGTGTTTTTCTTGTTTGCTCTTGCCTTGATTTTTTGTTTTGGTCTATTTTGAAGGTTTGGGGATTAGTTATCAGTCCTCTGAGTTTCCTGGGTTGATCTGGGAAATACTCCTATTTGATTGAAGGATTGGTTGTTTTTGATTTGGGAGTTTTGATTCACCTGTCACTGTTTTTAAACATCATCATGGATTTAATTGTAACAATCATGTTGTCATTGCACTCACCCTTCCGTATCATTCTATTCATCGCGTAATTACGCATAACAGTTGCGACGGTTCTGAAAATTCGACCATCGCAGGAAAGTCGTGTACTTCCGCGATGACATCGCTTTGTTGCTACGGCTAGTGCCTTATCAGCACTTGTTGCTTGTGTATTACTCACGCTGATTGCTGTAGAATTGAATTTTTCAATTCTACCTCCTGAGTCCATCAATTCTATTGGTCCCTTGCCTTTCTCACTTGCTTGATGACTTGTTTTTCACTGTTCATGGTTAAGGCACTATGCTGTGAGCTTTGTTGAATGAATCTTGGTTTCTTGCTTATGTGACCTCGATGATTATTTCAAGTTCCTTGAATCAGTTTGCTTGGTTGCTTGATTGCTCAAGGTTCGTTTATATCTCTTTGTTGCTTTGATTGAGCCTTCCTCTTTATCTGTTTTTGGTTGATTGTTTAGTGAATGTCATTGAACCAATTTTGAATGTTGATTCAATTTCTTTACTACCGAGCATAGATTACAATTGTTTGGGTCAACTGGGTTTTTTCACGCTTGCTTGTTGCTTATTTGTTTTCTAGATTTAAAGACATAAAAATCGAAAAGATTGCATTCATTTAGTACAAAAGTGAAAGTGAATTTGCATTTCTAGTTGCATATTGGAAAGTGAATGATAAGATCTCTCATTAGTAGTATTCGTGCACTTTAAGAATTGATGTCTGTATGCATTGAGTGACTGCCTTGGTTGTCTTGGTTTGGAAATGATCTCTCTACCCTCCCATAGGTTGGTGTTCATCGAAGAAAAAGGATTTTTCATTCATTCTAGCTGCATCCTAGGATTTGTTATATACATACGGTAAGGCCTGAAAACTGAAACATCATCCAAGATCAACTCTAAAATGAACTAAATGAATCTAACAACGCATTGGAACATAACACACACTATTTAGAGGTCTAGGCTAGAGACGTGCTCCGACATAGTTAAACCTAATCACTTTTGTTTCCACTCAAGGTTGGGTGATTCCTCCTTCTGTGACTCAATAGTGGTCTAGTACAGACTTGTGCTCCCACGTACGCTTGAGTATATGGGGAGACCCCACTAGGTTATCATCCTTTATCCATAGGAAGCCATGTCTACTGCCTTACAAGTCGTAACGCACTGAACATAGCATTCAGGAAGATTGACTGCCGTATGGAAAGTCCTTGGTTTTCATACGACTGCCAAGGTGTATATGTAGTTTTACGGATTGTCTGGTAAATTTTTTTCCTAGTTCTCCAGAGTAGTCACTTTCGCTCCTTTTTGGACTCCCTAAAAGAGAAGGTTGACCTGAGCACTTGTCACTTCAGGCTCATTAAACATTCGAAGGCAACTAGAGTTATCTTTTGGTCCTTTTCTCGACTCTTTAAAGATGAAAAGGTCAAGTTGTGTTCTTGTGTCTTAAAATTTATTCGGCCACGTTCACATTTACCCTGTTAGATCTTGTTTGCGTTAGCTTGAGTAGGGTTCTTTCTCGTTAGTTTTCCTAAGGTTTTTTAAATCGAATCATCCTGGCGGAATCACTGATCCCATCTCCCGTCCCAAGTGACCAAGGGTCTCCTTCTTCTGTTGCTCCTCAGATACCGGTTGTTAGTGATACTCTCCCGGCCATTCCGAGTATCCAACCGATTAACTCTCACGCGCCAGAAGACAAGTCCTACAATATGCACTGGAACCTCGTTTGGGAGCCATCCAAAGAAGATATTCCCATTACTCCTTCTAGTGTTTCGGTCCCGATGTCTTCTTCTGACATGAATGACACATCCCCTATCATGAGTGAAGGATCCATTGTGATAAGCGGTGAAATTCCTATTCCAACGGAAACTCCACCCTTCAGTGTTACCCCTCTCGGTATCACGTTGCCCTTATGGTATAGGGCTTTGAGGAATGTTATAGGTTCTAGACACTCCCTTACAAGTTCTATGTGGTCTCAGGCTGTCACTCCGACTTCAGAGCCTTTTACTCCTCAAATTCACAATGTGTTTGTCACTTCAGTCCCGACTATTCCAGCTGTCTGTGTGGCTTCTTCAGCCCCTGTTGTTGGTGTCGTCACTGCATCCTTGGTCATGACCACTGTTGCTGGACCTTCCCCTGGATCGGAAAATAGTGGCCCATCGGTATCCACATCCAAATTTTTTGATCCTACACTCGTTTCCCTACCTTCTTTTGGTTCCCTTCTAGCAGGGGAGGCATACGATCAATATTTGCATGCTCTTCAGAATCTAGGCTTGCAAGGTCCATTCCATTACTATGATTCTAAAGGAGCTCACCTTTATCATGTCGGACCCTTGCCATCTCAGCCTGCAGTTGAGGTTTCTGTCCCGCTATCAGTTGCTTGGGGCACCACCAGTTATCATGGTGGCCAGGTACCCCTTGCGAATTTTCAAGGACCACCTTATCAAGGTCAACCGTCTTACACGTAACCCTCCTATGTGCAGCAGTATTACGGACAACCTTATCCAGGGAAACCTGGAGGCCCACAAGGACAACCCTTCCAGGGACAACCTTCAGCCTCTGGTGGTTCATCTTTTACTTATCTTGGGCGACCTTCTGTTAATCCAGAACAACCTTACATGCAACAAGGTCAACCTGGTGGCCAGTAAGGCTACCCTTCTGGGTAGATCGGTCAGCCTTACGTACAGCAAGGCCCACCCGCTGTCTAGTCTGGTCAACCATCTGGATATGTTGGCCAACCTCAAATCCAATTAGGTCAACCAACTGTCCAGTTTGCTAAGCCATCCGGTCCACCAGGATAGCCCTCAGTTGGGCAGGGACAACCCAATACCCAGCAAGCTCCATCTTTTGGGAAAATGGGCCAATCTCAACCCCAACTAGGTCAACCTTCTGGCCAAGTGGCTCAGCCTTAGTACTCTCAAGGACATCCATCTGGGCCTGCTCAGTCGGGCACTCAAATGATTGTTGCTTCTCAAGCTCCACCCGGTTTTCAGCCCTAGTCTGGGCTCCAAACCCAATCCAGTCTCCAGATGCAAGTTGGATCTCAATCTCCACCTGCTTATCAAACAAAACCTGGTTCCCAGGCTCAGTTTGGAGCCCAACCACCTTATGGTTACCAGCAATCCCAAGGGAAAAATCAATTTGCCCCGTATCAAAATTACCAACAAATGCAGGTGAGTCCTTATCAGAATTACCAGTAACCATATGTTGCTCCTGCAGGTCAAGTTGGTAATCAATGGAATGCTGGGGGGCAAATGTAGGGTAAGCCATCTAGTTATAGCTACAACCCCTATGGAAAAAATACCTACGGGCAAAACCCTCTTGGGCTAAACCCGTTTGGACCAACCCAATTGGGGCAATAACCAGCTGGTTGGAACTATGGTACTACCTCTTACCCGCGCCCTTAGATGTCCTTTAATCCTCAATTTCCCTTTCTAGCAACGTTGGAGTTACCGGATGTGTCCAAGCTGACCAATGATCCTATCCTTCATAATTCGTATTGGCCACCGGTCCTAACTAAGATCCCTGGTGATTGTCCCAAATTCGATGGTAAAGCTGGAGAAGACCCCCAAGCCCACGTTATGACTTATCACCTATGGTGTTCATCAAATTCGTGGCTGGATGATTCAATCCGGCTTCGCCTTTTTCAAAGGACCCTCACTAGCTCTATTGCTAAATGGTATATTGAGTTAGCTCGCGGATCTTTTCAGGATTTTAACTCGTTGGCTATGGCATTTCTAACTCATTTTCAGTTGCCTATTCGATATGAAACAGGCACACATCTCTTCACATCCTTAAAATAGACAACTGCTACGCACATCTCTGATCATATCCATGAATGGAGATGGCATCGCCGTTTGATTAAGTTTTGGATTCCCGACCAGCTGCTGACCGACTGGTTCACGACTTCATTTGTCGGTCCAATAGCTCGGGACATTGCTATGGGGGCATGTATAACTGAAGAGCAAGCTATCACGCGTGCTCAGTACCTTGACTTGGTTTACTCCCAGTCCAGTACGTTATATGATTATTTGCCTGATGCCCCGAGGCCCGGAACTTCCAAAGCCCCGCCAACACCATCTGTTGACGGTATTATTGGTTCTGTCAATCTCCCGCTAAGAAATCTTCCACGAATCCTGGGAAGAAAAAGTCGAATGATTCAAATGAAAGCACTTCCCAGGTTGTATCAAATTTTGGTAGTACTTCCGAGGTTAACGTCATCCAGTCCACCACGATGGACAAAGCCTCGAAAGGAAAAAAGAAGGGAAAAGGGAAGAATAAAGTTGAATAGCCAAAGCAGGAATCCCCTAAATCTCCATCCAAGGAAGGTACCAAACGCAAGCCCAAGTATCCTTGCCTTATCTGTGATGAGGATCACTATACCAAAGACTTCCCAATGCGGTCCAAGGTTAGTCACTTGCTAAAGGGTGCCCCTGGGACTCCTGTCGTGCTCAAAGAGCCTTTTCCCTCGCAAAAAATTCAAATAGTGGTTGATCTATCCCAATCCTCTTCTCCTTTTGGTTCTCAAGTGTTTATGGCTGGGACGATTTCCGTCCACATTAGTACTCGAGCAAAAGAATATCCATCGCCTGTCGGGACAGAGCCTGAGGTCCCCTCTAGTGCTCCTCCGTCCAATTCTAGTCCGCTCCATATCGAGAGACCTAGCACTGAGACGCCCATCCAACCCCCTCCTAAAGGTGTACTCCGGAAATCTTCTTACAACCCTAATGCTCATGCTGCTCAGCACTACAGCATTGTTGAGGACTTAGCTCAGGCTCCATCAGTTATCTCCGCTCTAGAAGTTCTCTAGAGTTTCCCCTCTCAGAGGAAGTCCTTACTATCGGCTATCAGTGGCATCAACCCAGCCGACTCGGAGCTGATTACTTTTGATCTCGAAAGCCATGTACCGAGACCCCCTCACCAAATTGCCTTCCTCATCCAGGTCATCATCAACTCTAGAACGATTCATCATACGGTCATTAATGAAGGTGCTTCAACTTGCATCATGTCTTTTTCTTGTTGGAAGGCTATTGGTTCTCTGACTCTGAGCCAGTCTCCTATGACCTTGGAAGCCTTTGACGGGAGAGATTCTCGCCCTTATGGTATCCTCCAACATTTGCCTATTACTTTGGAAGGGAAGACAGTCAAAGTGGAAGTTGAATTTGTTGATGTCAATCTAACTTACAACCTCCTTTTGGGCCGGAGCAGGACATATGCCATGCACGCCATGGCTTCATCTCTATTTCGTGTCATTTGTTTCCCTCATTATTGTAAGATCGCCATAGTAGACCAGTTGTCTTTCTTCGCCTCCTCTTCTGAAGGCAACGTACCTTTCGTGGAGCATACCTCCATTCTATTAGAGAGTGTGGGAGCTGGGCTCCTTAAAGATCCTCCTCTTATGGGCATTCTTTCCCTCCCACCTCCGAACATCGCTCCTATTAATATGATTTCCATTCGCTCTGATCCATGGGTCCTTCCCCCCACTGATCAAATAGAATCTTGGGGTGATGAGATGCCGTTGAGTCCCGCCGAGCTCAACTACGTCAAGATAGTTTCTGTATCGGCTCCCCCTCCTGAATCTGCTCTTTCTAGCAGCGTCCTTGACTCGTACGCTCATTCCCCTTGGCTTGGAGACGACGCTTCTTCAGATCCTTTAAAGGAAATATTTCATTCTGATGAAGCCATTATCGAGACCATGTCTCTCGAGGAACCCCTTTGGTCCGATCACCACCATCGTTCCTCGTTTCTCCCTTCCCACCGGGAAATGCTTACATGTCTCGAGCGGTTTGCTCCTTGTCTCCCATCACAACCCCTTCAGACACCCATTCAAATTTATCAAGTGTTCTTTGAAGGAAACATGGGAAACAACACGCAAACCAAGCCGACCGACATTTCTGTTAAAACAGGAATTGTCGAGCATATCCATGTTGGAGTCACTTGCACTCCTGAGGAGATTCAGCTCT
Source organism: Pinus taeda (assembly GCA_000404065.3). Classification (NCBI taxonomy): domain Eukaryota; kingdom Viridiplantae; phylum Streptophyta; class Pinopsida; order Pinales; family Pinaceae; genus Pinus; species Pinus taeda. The sequence continues at coordinate 18,497 of APFE031573224.1, forward strand.
ATACTGATCTTTTTTGCGAATTCCGTGATGTGTTTGCTTGGTCTTACGAAGAAATGCCTGGCATCGATGCTAGCATCGTGGTGCATGAGATACCTACGTATCCGGGTGTTAAGCCTGTTCGACAGTGTTTACGCCCCGTGCACCCTCGAAAGGCTGCAACCATTAAAGCGGAAGTTGAAAAGCTTCTCAAGGCTAGTTTTATCTACCCCATCCCACTCACAGATTGGGTTTCCAATATCATCCCTGCGACTAAAAATCAGGGAACCATTTGGGCCTGTGTTGACAATCGCGATATTAATCGAGCCTGTCCCAAAGATAACTACCCCACACCCTTGATTGACCAGCTCATTGATGAGTGTGCCGGAAGTGAAATGTACTCGTTTATGGATGGTTTTTCGGGTTACAACTAGATTAATATCATGCCTGCCGATCAATAGAAAACCCCCTTTATCTGTCCGTGGGGCACTTTCGCCTACAAAAATCTCCCTTTCGGTTTGGAAAATGTTGGTGCTACCTTCCAACGTGCAATGTCTTATGCACTACATGATATTCGACACATTGTGCAACCTTACCTGGATGATCTACCAGCTCATTCAGCTAAACGCCAGGACCATCCCACTCACCTCCGCGAAATATTTCTCCGCTGTCAACACTACCGTATCTGGCTTAATCCACATAAGTGTGTCTTCTGCGTCGAGTGAGGCAGACTTCTCGGGCTCATCATCTCCCGAGAGGGCATCCGCTTGGATCCCCTTAAAGTCGAGGCCATTCTGAATCTTCCTCCCCCTGCTTCTTTGCACCAATTGTAGAGTTTGCAGGGCAAAGAAAAAATTTTACAACGCTTCATTTCGAACTATGCCGAAGTGGCCAAAGGTTTCATGTGGTTACTAAAGCGAGACACCCCTTTTCACTGGGATGTTGCCACCCAAGATTCCTTCGAGCGCCTCAAGGCACTCCTTGTTTCCGCTCCGTTGTTATGTCCCCCTGACTATCACTGGGACTACACTCTGTATCTGGCCGCTGCCGATACCACTATTGGCATGGTTCTCGTTCAAGATAATGACGATGACACAGAGCATGTCATTTATTACCTCAGCCGCAATCTCTTAGATAGGGAATCTCAATACGCTCACATCGAGAAGTTGGCACTGGCTGCCGTTTGTGTCGTCCAGCGTTTCTGCCATTATATCTTATTGTGCACTACGACAGTGGTTTCTGATTGCAACCTGATGACGTACATCCTATCACGTCAGTTACTGGGGGGAAAGTACTCAAAGTGGATCATCATCCTCCAAGAGTTCGACTTGGAATTCACTACTGCCAAGTCTAAGAAATCCCTTGTCTTTGCTGAGTTGCTTTTCTCTTTGCCATCTCTCACTGTGCCCTCTCAGTTGGAGGACCATATTCCGGACGAAACCCTCTTCTTAATCAGCACCCTCGACCCCTGGTACAGGGATATCATTGTCTATCTGCATACGTCCTCTTTTCGTCCCGATGTGTCCAAGGATGCTCGACGATGGATTCACCATCAATCACAGCCCTATCGTATTATTGGGGACACCCTGTACTGTGTCGGCACCGACCCTGTCCTCCGCCAATGTTTGACACTCGAGGAAGCTGAGCGAGTTTTAAATGATTGCCATTCTGGCACCTGTGGTGGTCATATGTCCAGATACGCTACTGCTCAAAAGATCCTCTGTGTTGGTTATTTTTGGCCCTCCATCTTTAAGGATTGCATTCTTATCGTTCGCTCCTGTCATGAGTGCCAAATCTACCAGCGAAAGATGTGTGCGCCTCCCGCTCCATTGCACTCTGTTGTTACCGTCGACCCTTTTGCAAAATGGGGCATTGATTATACGACCTGTAATCCTCGCTCGGCCGGGGGGCATGGGTATATCATCGTTGCTGTCGATTACTTCACAAAATGGGTCGAGGCGATGCCCACACTATCTGAAGACGGTCACACAGTGGCACAATTTTTGTTTAATCATGTTATCTCATGGTTTGGAGTCCTTCAGGCTATCGTCACTGATCACGGTAATCATTTCCGTAATCATATGATGACTGAGCTAACAACCCAGCTAGGCTTGCGGCATGATAGCTCAACTCCATACTATCCTCAGGCCAATGGCCAAGTAGAAGTCATCAACAAGGTCCTAGTTATGATGCTTCAATGCACCGTTGGCATGCACAAGTCTAACTGGCACTTGATGTTGTTCTCTGCCTTGTGGGCCTACCGAACTTCTGTGAAGGATGCCACCGATTTCACCCCTTTCCAATTGGTTTATGGACTAGAGGCTACCCTTCCCATCGAGTGCGAGATCCCTTCGTTGAAATTAGCCGTCGAATTACTCCCCAACACTACTCCAGTAGAAGAATGCCTTCTTTACTTAGAATGGTTGGACGAGACCCGTCGACTAGCCTCTCTAGCTATTGAAGCACAGAAGAAGAGAGCGAAAACTCACTTCGATCAAACTGTTCATCCCTGTTCTTTTGTTGAGGGAGATTTAGTCCTGCTCTACGATCAAGCGAATGATAAGATGGGGGCGGGTAAATTCGACCCCATGTGGCACGGGCCTTATATTGTAAAGGGAGTTTTACAGAAAGGGGCCTACGAGCTAATCGATTATGAAGGGAATCCTCTAGATAAGCCTCGAAATGGGCTATACTTGAAAAAATATTATGTGTGATTTCCATGCACTCTAATTTGTACATACGTGTGTTTAGCAGGTGTGTTGTGTGTGTGTGTTTTTTCATGTTTTGGCTTGGTGTGTCGGTGTGATTGCCTCTTATTGTGTCTTTTTGCTTCTTGTGCAGATGTCTGGTGCAGCTTACGTTGGTTTCGCCGATGGTGCCTGCCGCAGTACCCGTAACTTGTCCTCTGCAGCATGGGTGATCTACGATCCTCATGGTGAGCTTATAGACCTTCAAGGTGTTTGTCTAGGTTGTACCACGAACAATGTCACTGAGTATAGTGTTGTTATTGAGTTACTAGCCGAGGTGATCAATCTTGGTATCTGTACATTGGTTGTGAACCTAGATTCTCAGCTTGTCGTCCACCAACTCAACGGGCGATATTCCGTCAGAGACCATCGGATCTTAAGGTTGTATTTACGTGTCAAATTGTTAGAAAGGAATTTTTATTTCATCACATATCAACACATTCCAAGGCGATTAAACACGTTAACTGATGCATTAGCCAATTATGTATTAGATAGACATTTGCATAACATGTAATTAAAACAGAAGATAGAAGCATAAAAAATAAAATAAACCATAGGAATATGTATATATATATATATGTATTGTGTGGCGCACCAAGGCGCTCAAAAAATAAATGCATATGTCCAACAGAGTCTGTGCTCTCTATACATCCGAGACACATGTTTCTCAAAAAAATCATCAACAGGAAATAAACCTAGGTGTCTACTGTGGCGGGTTGTGCTCCCTATATCACATCGCCGCCCGTGCCACCCGCCTCAATAGGCAGTGCACCCTGGGTTTCACTTCGACTGTGTGGATCTGCAATGCTACGGGGAGCTCCTCGACCCCCATGTAGTCAAGGATCCCCGCCATCAGACCCTTGAGGTTTCCAGACACTGTCTCCATCTTGTCATCCGCTGGGGGAGCCACGACCAGTGCTCCGATGCCCTGTGCATCCCTTTGTGCCTCTGGAGCCAAACCAACGGGTCTCACTGGTCCCACATTTGCAATTCCACAGTGTTCATTATTAGGACATATACATGAAAAAATTCAAAAACACATCATAAAAAATAAAATGCAAAAATAATGTGATCAAGTGTCTTACCACCATCATCCCACTGCTCGCCAGGGAGCAGCAGCATGTCAGGATCTCCACGGAAGTCCATACCAGCGTATGGCCAATCCTCGACAAAGATAACCTGGCGATCCAGCCACTCTCGAAACAGTATCCCCCATGATACTGGTCATCCACCACCTCCCTGTGGCATGATGCGTGCCCACCGTGTAGCTCTGTTCTCACGCGGTCTGGGCTGATCCAAATCCATGTCCTGTAGCTGCAGTGTCGGAACCTACTCCAGCATGAGCAGGACTAAAATGGATCTGTAACCAAACTGCTTCGTCTCTCCTCGACGACATCTGGTCCGTTGCCCCTTCATATTTTCCATCACTATGTCTGCCTAGTTAAACATGGTTGGATTGAGACACTTGGGAGCCAGTCAGAGATGGGTCTTCGAAGCCTCATGTTGGGTTTAGGAGCCCGCTACCCATGTCACCATGAATAACATATCACGAAGAATCACTTCGTCCATTGTCGGGATTCCCACCTTCCCGCTCTTTGTTTCCGTGCCTAGGGGCACACTCGTGCCATAATCATCTCTAGTGATTCGTCCCCAGGACGTTGGACCTCCAAGATTGGCCTCACACCCCGACGGGATAGCCCAGTTAGAAAATATATGTCTGTGGCGTCAAATTCATTATCCCGGCCTCGGATGATGAATTTCCCATCAGTGGGATTCCAGGCCCGGATCAGTAGCTCCAGTAAATCAGACTGTGACCGGAGGTGCGGAATAAGGAAGAATTTGAGCAATCCGCATGCTCGCAACGCGTTTCGGCACCCCACATCGGCGAAAGCTTGGACATCATTGTCATCATGCATTCATTCTTTCCAGATGAACGCCATTATAGCCTGCATGACGAAAAAATTCTATTAGCACCCTTTTTGCAAAGATCTACACGTAATTTTCATTAAAAAATGGTCGCGCGGCATCATCGCATTTGTTTCTAAAACATACGCGATGATCATGGGCGCTAGTGTTATTTTTCCGCGGTCATCGTGGAAGTACATCACTTTTCCACAATGATCAGCGCGCGTTATGTGTATTTTTTTCGGTCATCGCAGACCCAAGGGCTAAACCCGCGATGACCAAGAATCAGAATTCGGTTTGAAAAATCCGCTCAGACTCACACATTCCACAGTCGAATGCATCAAAAAATACATTGAATTAAGGCGTAGGATGAAGTCTATCTACCTGGACGAATTTTCGGGACGAACGATGGACGAACAGGCCGGAATTAGCTCACCAACTTTGGTGCTCCAAAACGCTCCACAGTGAATGAACAGTAACAATGGTAAAAAATCAATGGATTAACCTCCTTTTTATGGTAATTTCTGGAAATTAAAAAATTATTTTTCATGAATATGGTTTCTCCTCATTTTTATCATATGTTTAAGTTAAAATATGGTTTTTCTAGCTATGTTGTTTTATATCGAATGGGTTTACGTGTGACGTGTTTTCATGCAGGCCTACAGGTGATGGAGTTTCATGTACACTTGATCCATGAAGTCGTTTTTAAGCCCTTTTCTGACTTAAAACATGCAAATATAGCTGATTTCCTCCTCTTGACTCGTTAAAAGTAAATAATAGGCAGTCGCCTTTAAGCTCTTTTCTAACCATTTAAAGCCGAAAGATTGTCGAGCCTTTGTCATTTCAGGCTCGTTAACGGTTACGAAATAATGTGATTTCAGTCACTTTTCCACTTTTTCAGGTCGAAGTCACTAATCATGAAAAGTACTCCTCGATCGTAATGGTTGGGTGGTTCTTTCGAGTATTGTTTTATACTTTTTCGGGCTCTAGAGACACAAATTTACGAAAAAGGCCCCCCCCTGGAGTTTTCTTTTCTATGTCTTTTTCAAACTCCCTAAACATAAAAAAGACTCCGAGTTTTACCTGTGTCTTACTCGTTAAACTCTGACGACATTGGACTCGTCACCATGACGAGGCTCGAGCTTCTCCTCCCTAGGGCTCGTTAAACTATTACTAGGTTGGATTCAATAACAGGTTTATCATTGATTGTCTATGGCAGCGAGTCACTCTTGAACATCGACACTTTTGCTTCTCGTCAGGTTGAGATATCCATACATCGTCATTTGGCCTTCCGTGAGTTTGGGTTATCATTTAGCCTTATTCCATCTGTTTCACGCCATTGTCATTAAGCCTCTGATCCCATGGTACCTAAATGCTGCCACCCTCCGGAGTCGTGTCATCGACATGTTCAAGAGTATAATCCTTCTACAGTTTACACCTCTGTCTCCTCCTCTGATCCTTTGTTTCACCATCTACCTCTTGTTCCTCGTCTCATGTCCTTGATGGGGGAAACATTATGGCCCTCCTACGACGGATCGTCTCTTGTTGACTTCAGCTCATTATCCAGGAGATTAATCTAGAGATCCCCTTTTGGTACCTTGGAGCTTGCATGCCTCAATGGCAAGTTCTTCGCACCTGACGTTCAACTTGCATCATTGGTCATCGATTAGGTGATTCTGCGAGCGTTCGACTCTAGCTCCTTCTTCACACTTCGTGGATTGTACATGATGGTACCTTGAGAACCATTGTCATCATTGGTGGTTTCTCTCGCGCTTGTTAACGGTTTACATCATCGACTGGTAATCAAGTGATTTTATCTCATGCTCGACTTCAGTACCTCTATTCGCATGTTAGAAATTGTACCATGATCGGTTGGGTTCAAGACCCCAGGCGCAACTTACACATGCTCAGGCTGCGTGGATTGGTTTGTGATTACATGACTCATCAATGGATGACTGCGACCATACCTGAGCCTTAATGGATGGCTGTGACCATACCTTTGTCATTTTCATGGTCTCATTAGCTGGATGGTTGCGTCCATACCATAGACCTATTTATACGTCTTTTGGATGGTTGCGTCCATGCCTAGATGACATGTACTTCACTATCAGAGATTTTGCTACTTGCGTGCAGGTTCTTCCAAACAAGTGTTCCAACTCAGTTGTTTTGTAAAGAATTTCACCCCTCCCACTCTCTCGGGCTTCATACTTTAGGGGGCATCTATTACACAGTAATTTACCACCGCCTTCACTCCCGGTTCTTTCCGCTGTGTCATGTGTCTAGGTCAAACATGCTCATGACCGACAAATGCTCTCCTAAGTTGCCAATTGACCCACTTTTCCAAAGTTGTCTGCCTCATCATGGCTATTGGTTTAATAAACGCGCTGAAAGGCGCACATGAACAGACCGATCGCGCTGCCAGCTCGGAAGTACATGTGATTCCTGCGATGGCTCGATTTTATGCACCAGCGCGGGGCTTTGTGATCTCTTCAATGATGATCTGACTATCTGCACTGATCACTTGCAATGTCAGCGCTGAAGAGCAGTCTTGTGCCTGCGATGATCTAGATTGGGCGAATTGTTCTAACAGTCAGCCTTCCAGATGACCCCAGACCTGGTTGTTGGCCTTGTTTATGTTGCCCTTCCTTCCCTGGTGTGGCAGTTGCATCAATTGGGCCACCTTCCTTGATGATAAGCTCTCCTTTCCCCCTTTCATGGAGACTCCTTCTCCTATTTAAACTCTCACCATTGCTATGCATTGCTAGTTGGATAGTTTTTGATACTTGGCTAGTGGAGCAGTGCTGTTAGTGTTTTGTGAGTTTTCTAGATAGCTGGTGTGAGTGTGGCAAGTGTGGGATTGTTAATAGTTTGAGGAAGATTGTGAAGTGCCCTTGATCTTGTGTAAAACCTATGCGTGAGAGAGCTCTTGTATTTTGGGAGATCCATCATCATAGAGTGAATGCTTGAAGAACATGCTAGTTGGACCCTTCTGAGGAGGATTGTGACGTCAAGACTTTGGTTGTAAGATGACTCTTATTTCATATTAATGCAATCAATGATGTTTTCCTATGTCTTGTATGCAATGTACTTGATAGCTCATGACTTCTTGACTTTATGAGTAAATGGTTTATTGTTGTTGCCGGATTATGTGCTTTGTTGTCTTTCCTTTGCTTTGTTTCAGGTTGATTACTCATTAAGGAGAAGGAAGCGGAAGCTGGAGCAATGCAACGGAACTCCATCGACCATCGGTTGAGGTAGGCCTCCAACTTCAAACTGTTTAAGGAAAGCTATCATTGATATGTCCTTGTTTATGACTAGACCCACTCTAGGGTTAGAGGGGTTGCCTTTGTCCATAGAGGGAACACTTTCCTGCATCACAAGGGCCAATGTCATTATTGGTGGTTTCTCTTGTGCTTGTTAACAGTTTACATCATTGATTGGTAATCAAGCGACTTTCTAGCATGTTCGATGTCAACACATCTATTCACATGCTAGGATCTGTACTTTGATTGAGTCGTGTTGGAGCGCAAGACCCTGGACTCAGATCACAAAAAGTCCAGGTTGCAAAGTGATGTGACATGGTTATGATGATATGCAAGTCTCTTTCATATGGTTGGCTGTGACTAGACCATGAGTTATAATATGTGATCCTTATTATTATCGGATGGTTGCGACCATACCTTGGTTTCATTATGATCCTCTTTGACGGATGGTTGTGCCCATACCTGGATCCATTTACATGATCATTCTCTGGATGGTTGTGTCCATGCCACGATTCATGTATCATTTGATAGAGATCTCAGTTTATGTATATGTATTTGTACTTGCTTGCAGGTTTCTGACGACAAACCGGTTCCTTGCACTGATTTATAAATCATTTCATCCCTCACTCCGGCTCGGCCTTCACGCTTTAAGGGGCATCTGTTACATAGCATTTTGTCACTATCCCTTACTCCTCATTCCTTGATCCTGGAGGACTTCTACAGTGAACCCCACATGCTTTGCCTTCATGGAGAAAATCCCATTATGTCCCTCTTCATGAGCAAATCATTTCCCTTTTGCACCATTTCCCTTGAAACTTCTGTTTTTCCCAATTTACAAGACCAGTGCTAATGACCTTTGTCTCTCCTGCGCTAATGTGTAGATATTAGCACTATTCCCTACACCGATCGATGCGACTGGGCTATGTTCCAGTCATGTCGGTCATGTTATGGAAAGCTTTTTAAATTAGAGCTGAAGCTTCCATCTCTAAAAGCTCCATAACGGAAGTCTAATAAATGGTTTGGCTGGATGGGGTCGAGAATGACGCTCCTTTCCCCTATAATGATGGAACTACCTCAAGGGATAAGTCCTTCTCCCATGAGAAGAGGATCCATATCCCATCCATATTTCCTATACAAACCTCCCTTTTTCCCAAGCACAACCTAGTCACAGTTTCAGAGTTAGAGTTTTGGCTGAGTGTGAATATAATATTTTAGACAAGAAAGCTAATACTAGTTGTAGCCATCTAGTTGTGTGAGGGAGAAGTGTGTTTGGTTTGGAGTGAAGCCTAAAGGGAAGAGCCTTAAAACTATTTTTGTTTAAAGCCATCATGAAGTGCTAGTAGAAGTGTGTGGGAACCTGGTCTTGTCAGAGGAAGACTGCGACGTCAAGATGGATTGTTGTAATCTCTCTTTGGATATTAATATATGAAACTATCGATTGATTTCCTACATGTTTTGTAATATTACATATTCGTGTCTTAATGCTTCATAACTCATTAAGTAGGTTGAATTTCAATTTGTCTATTATTATGCTTGTTTGTTGTTGTTGTTTACTTGTTTTAGGAGCTTGAAGAAGGAAGCGAGAGATTGCTGGAGTGAGCAAGCGAGGACACCATCAAGCAGGATAAGCGACCAAGAGATAGGCCCTCTTGATTGATTCTAACCTAAGGAAATCTTCCATAGGATGTATCTTTTGTGGCTAGACCCATTATTGGGCTAGAGGAATTTGTTCATGTCCGCACTTATAATTTTACTTCACCACAAGGGGCCAGCCCGAAGGTCACATGATGGGCCATAGAACCGGGAGCACACACGGAGTAAGGGGGCTAGCCCCAAGTCATCGGGACCTAATGCAACCAGGAGTGCAGAAAAACTAAATGGCGTGGAGTGAGACCCTTGATACTCAGCCCCCAATGTGGTCTCATGAGCCAACATGACCGAAATTTTCGGAACTGGGGGCTTAATGGGCAGATTAACAATCCTAAAATTTCGCCTACCCAGTGGGATCATAGGCCAAATTTGCATGCCAGTTCCGGGTTTGGGGCACTCAAGATAGATTTGGGTCGAATTGTGGAATGACTAGCCATAGAATTTGAAAAAAACTTGTAATAGGAATAACTTACTCAATTTTTGCCCAAAAGACGTGTAGAAAGAACCCAGATGGGTGTTTTTGATAGTGTTGGATCCATTGGAGACATCAGTTTTGATGTTTGATCATTTTAAAGCCATGTCAACGCACTTTTTAGTGCTTAATGAAAGAGGCATTGCATTGGAAGTTGGACCAAGAGATGTAGCCCAAGAGAGGGGTGAAATCCTTTATCATGTTTTTTGTTATGTGTTTCAGATATGGTTATTTGTCTCTATTTTGGCTGTAAAATTTGGTTTAAAATCAATTGTTTAGGTATTTAGTAAATTGGTCCATTGCACAAAACACATATAAATTTTACTTGCAATTTGTTCAAATCTTCAAGTTTTCAATTACAGATCATTTTGGTATCAGAGCACAGGTTATTGTGAAGGCTTGATTTGTTTGCAAGTGTTTGATGCTTACAAGGTTGAATCTTAAAACGGGAGAAGGATAACTTGTGGAGCCAAGATCTCAAATTGTTTCAAGGAAATAAAAGACACCTCAAGCTTCAATAGTCATGGCACATGAAGAATGTCCTAAAGGGATGTTTGAAGATGAAAGAACTTTTAGAAAAAACATTATTTAAGATGTCAGAAATGGTTAAGGTTCTTTATGAAGAGATAAATGCAAGGTTGTATGGAGAGATCTCAAAACCTCCAAAAGGAGATGGAGGAAAAGGAGATAAGCCTCCAAAAGAGAATGGAGGGGGTGGTGAAAAACCACCACCTTCACCTCCATCATCCTCATCCTCATTTTCATCCTCATCTTCTACTTCTTCTACCCTTTCACAAACACCTCCAAATTCTCCAAAAGGACATGGTAAAACTCCTTTGTTAAAGCTTTATATTAAGTTTGAATTGCCTATGTACAATGAGGAGGTAGATGCTGAGAAATTAGATAATTGGATTTGTCATATTGAAGTGTATTGCAGGATACAAAGAATCAAATACAATGAGACCAAAATTCAGCTTGCTTCTCTTAGATTGGAAGGTGCAACACTTATTTGGTGGGAAGCCAAAACTCAAGAGGACATGAAGAAACATGGTAAGGTTTTATCCTCTTGGTATGATTTTGTTGTTGCAATAAGAAGGTGGTTTTATCCATTAGCATACATGCAGAAAGCTATTATGGATTGGAAAAACTTTAGACGAGCTAAGGGGAAAAATTTTCAAAGTTATACACAAGAATTTAGGAAAAGAGATTTCATTCTGGGTATAGATTTGTCCTCTCAAGATACTTTGCTCAAATACATTAGAGGATTGCATAGTTATATGAGACATACCATTCTCATGTTTAACCCTACAAAACTATATGAATTTTTTGTACAGGAAACTCATTTAGAGGCAAGAGGGAAAAATGTTTCTGAAGAAACTAGTGAGAAATCATTCAAGTGTGGAGAAAAAGGAAAAGGGAAATTTAAAGGCAATGATAAGAAAAACGTTGCAGTTGAGAAAGAAGGAGAAAAGATCACATGTAAACACTATTATAAATAAGGTCATGATGAGACCATTGTTGGAAACTTCATCCTGAAATGACACCCATAAAGTTTAATAACAAGGAGAAAGAAAAGATTGTTGCAACTACACAACAAGATTTAGGTTCTAATTCCGGGGATGAAACAAAGGTCACAACCATGGGTTTGAAAGGTAAGGAAATTGTAAGTACTATTTCTTCAAATTGTCTCATTGATACTCAATATGAAAAAAAATAGAGATTTTCCACATTAGAGTCATTTCAAAACATACCAAGATAGATACATTGTTTAATAATGGTTCACAAGAAAATATTATCTCAGAAGACGTTGTCGATATGTTGAATTTAGAAACCATTCCTCATCCTAAGCCTTATCCTTTAGGTTGGGTATGTGAAAATGTAAAATTGTAGGTGGCAAGGAAATGCATACTTAGATTTGCAATCACTACAAACTTTCTTGATGAGGTTGAACTTGATGTAGTTCTGCTTGATATATGTGGTATTGTTTTGGGAAGTCCATATATTTATGATAGGAGAGCTATTTTTTATCACCATAAGAACACATATCATTTGTTCAAGAATGGGATTGAGTACATTGTTAGAGCGCATAACAAGAAATTGAGTTTATCTCTTGTGAATGTTGGACAAATGAAGAGGATTGTTAATGCTAGTCATAATTTTTCATTGTTAATGTTCAAGCACGAAGATGTTGAGGAACCTAAAGCCTTTCAAGAATATGAATTAAGTTTGAAATATGATCTCATTTAGGTTTATAATTCATGTGATAATATGTTTTAGGAGTCCAACAAGTTGCCTCCTAAAAGAGGTAAACAAAATGAAGTGCAATTGCAGTAGGATGCTTCATTGTTGAACATTGGTGTGAACAATATGCTAGTGTTAAAGTATGCAGAGGTCAAAAAGTAAATGAAAAGGCTATTTGAAAAATATGGCATTGGTCCCAAAACATCTTCTTATGGGTTTCATAATGTTTTGTCTTTGAAGAAGGATGGGGCATGGCGATGGCGATCATATTTGGTAAAGAGTCGAGCCAAGTGCAAGGCTAGACATGCTAAGCATCATTATAGAAAAAATGTTCAAGGTGAAGTGAATTTGAAATTGAATAAGTTTTCTTTGATTGAAGACTAAGGAGGGAACGTTAAGATTCCTTCAAAGGCAATTTTCTTTTCTGAAAATCTTGGGAACTTGCAGCAAGATGTCATCTTTGAAAGAAAGACAAAGACTTCAAGAATGAAGTACCTTCATGAGAAGCTCAAAGCAACCAAAACCAAATGGGTTGAGGTTGGAAGGGTGAGGGAATAATACCCTCATCTAATTGTTGACTTGAAATGAGATTTTGGAGGTCCAAAAGCTTCCAATGGGGAGGAATGATCCAAGGGATCAATTTAGTGCTCAAAATTCAAGGCGTGTCACAAAGCTCAAAACCTAAATGAATGGATACATCTTAGTTATTTGAATCTAATGCAAGTTGTTTCACTCAAAACTGATATTGTATGCTCCCAATATCACGTTCTGATCAAATTGGAAAACAACGAAAAAAATTTGGAATTTGGGTTGCAGGTACACCTAGTTAGTCATTCGTACACTAACTGGGAATTTGATTGGGCTTGACTGTGTATTTATTTGGGCCAGTAATTGGATGACAAGTTTCATCGTCTTATTGGCTCGTGTATGTTGGTTTTTATTGGTTCATTGGTTGTTGTGTTGGACCAATGAGGGAGAGCCACATGAGCCAATCAATGGTTTCCACGTGGCCTCTACTCATTTGTGTAAAATTTTGGTATGAGGCCAAACTGCCTCCACAGGATTTGAAACCACAACCAACAGTGTGTCAGCAAACCCAAGAATTTAGAAAAAGGTCTCTGATACCAAATTGATCTGATTTAGAATATTAGTTTGCAATGTTAAGATCTTCCTCAGATTATAAACAAAATTCTTTCATTGTGCTTAAGGATTCATCAATTTTTGCAAGTGAATTGAATATTGCTTATGTTAATTTTATGAGCAATTTAACATAAACCAGAAACTGAACAGCAGCATAAACATGTACAGAACACCATCAAAAACACATTACAATAAGTAGAAGATAAAGGAGTTCACCCCTCCTGGGCTTCGTCTCCTTAGTCCAACTTCCAATGGCTCGGGCCTCTCTTTTATGCTCAAAAGTGTAAAACTTTGTGTTTACAATGCTCAAATTCTTCCAAAACCTATTCCAATGAGTCTAGAATACTCAAAAATGGCTATATAGCCTCTTTTTGCAACCAATTTGGGGGAAAACTGAAGAAGTTATGACTTCTCCTAGCTCTCCCACTATTCGTTCCACAAATTGCTCCAAACCTGACAAGATCCTATAAACTAGTTCCGAAAATCCACTAACTAGGTGAAACTTTCACCACGCGACGAGTCATAATCCGTCAGCACCGACTGTCTTATCATAAATTGCAATCGGTAGTGACCAACAGGCTTAACATTTGTGAACATGGTGGCGATTGTGCGACAGAGATATCGGTGGACCCAGTGGAACATTAAATTGCAACTCGTAACTTATCGCATCTGGGATATCGTAATCGGTGGAGTTCTGATGGTCTTAAGTACTGTGGGACTCTGCTCTGTTGCGATTGTGCTATCACATTGCAACCCATGTATGCTGGGGGTTGATTAATATAATTGTCTTCCCTTCATCGATCTGTGATTGTGATCCATCGCATCACACCTCTGGCCGGTTTCTAAATGCCTTCCCACCTACCTTTTGTGAAGTACAATTGCGATTTATCGCATCACAACGCTTCCCTACTCGGGGCTGATTCTTTAACATGATCCACCTGCGACCTAAGATTTGCAATATGTAGGGGCCAATGGTGGCCTGCCACTTGGTGCCTCCTCATTCGTTGAAGGGCCTTGCCACATCATCCAATCCTCCATCTGTCCAAATCAAACCTAAACTTTGACTTGCTCTAACTTTTGCATTTGGGCTCGGATTTGAGTGTCATTCACATCATTGGAATCAGAATGACGATATCTTCGATCTGAAGCTAAGTTTAACAAAATTTTGACACTTTTATTTTTTAGCATAATTGTGAGCACCTAATCACTCCTCCCAACTAGAATTCTTTTGGACCCCAAAAGATCACTTTCAATTGTCTAGCAGGTGAGGATACAATTCCCTCACCTTCCCAATCTTGATCCATTGATCATTGAATTAGAACTCATGATCTGCATGATGCTTGTCGTACCTTGTTGTGTACTTGCCTTTGTCCTTTTCAAGTTGTTCTTGCACTGTTTGATGTACGATTTGGAGTCGTTCAATGAACTCTTTGGCCTTGTACATGTTACTATCAGTAGCAACAACCTTCTTACCAAGATGATACAATACATTATGATGCAAATGGTAAACAAATTCCTCCACTTGATTCCTTTGACTCAAGCTTGAATTTACATCTTGAAAGTATGTATTTTTCTGAACATAAATTTCATGTAAAACAAAATGATGCTTGAGGAAAGTAGTTATACAAAATATAGGCCCAGAAAGTACATCAACAAACTTGTCAATTATACCTTTCTTATACCTTTTGACTGAGTGGAATAGTATAAGAAAACCCATCCAATGGAAGTGCCTGTGTCGTTGCAACTTAAACACTTTATCATCGAAAATTTATGAATGAAAAGAAATGCGCTTACCACATTGCAAAAAGACTACTCCCATGGCATACTCACATACAACAACCTGAAACTTAAATGACTGTCTCACGTCTGGAAAAGAAAGTATTGGAGTTGTATTGATCTTTTGTTTTAAAGTATCAAATGCCTCTCGTTGTTTGCCTCCCCACTGGAAGACCTTTTTCACAACTACCAACAAATGCAAATGAACTTCAATAGAAGAAAAAATTAACACAATTTCTCCTCCAACATTGGGTTGCTCCCAAAAAATTATGAGCAGAGAAAAGGCATATGTGGCTTCACAGGGATGTATGATTCCTTCACCTATGTCTGTTGGAATGGAGCCAATACCACCACAGACTATTACGGTTTCAATATTGGATAGGTCTAGCTTTAGCTCACCTTCTCCATGTCCCACGCAGATTTCCAAAAAGCCTTTAGGAACCTGAACATGCTTGGAAGAACCAATTTCATGGCTCAAGTACATCAATGAAGTTTTATCCAACATATACTTTGACATCTTCATAAACAAATGTTCTTGACATACGACATCAAGTACTTTTTTCTTACAGATGACATGTTCATAATGCAATTTTTTGAAAATGAAAATGTCATCCAAATAGACTATCCTATCTAGAAATGGCTTCAATGCATCTTTCTTCATATGGATAAAAGTAGTAGGAGCATGGCAAAGACCGGAAAACATAACAATCCATTCAAACAAACCTTGCTTGGTTTTAAATGTCGTCTTCCATATCTCTCCTTCAACAACTCTACTTTGATGAAAACCACTTCTTGAATCCCATTCAAGGAAATTCTGACCATTCTTCTCGGGCGCTAAAACAAGAGGTGCACCACACAGTAAGGGAGTAGGCCGAATGATCCTTTTATTCAACAATCCCTGGATTTTCATCTTAATTTCTGCATTTTCCATCACTAACATCCTGTACATGGCAATGTTAGGAATAAGACACTTTTTCTACAACTATAACTAAGGTTAGATTCCCCTCTTTGGAAGTAATCCCTTTCATTCCTGAAACATTTCATCAGATTGGTTAACAGTGTCAACCAAATCAGTTTTTAAATTCCAATTACAACCATCAAACGCTTCATAATCAATATCATTCTTAGGTTTGATCATGAGAAGCATAAAATTCTTGCTTGAATTCACCAGTCTTTTCGTCTGCCCTACATTAACAAGCGAAAGATTTTTTTTCTTGTTGTGAGCTCTCAAAATGTATTCTACTCCATTTTTTAATATGTGATATTTGTTTACATGCCGATGGAAAATAACTTGTCTGTCATAAAGGTATGGGCTGCCCAAAACGATGACACATATATTTAATGGCACAACATCAAGCTCCACTTCATCTATGAATTTTGCACTGATTGTGAATTTTAGTTTACACTTTCTCGTAACCTGCAATTGCACATTGTCACACACCCATCCAAGTGGATATGGTTTATCCAAATTTAAACTTTTGACAATGTTTTCTGAGATAAGAATGGCTTGAGAGTCGCCATCAAACAGCGTACCAATCTTGTTATGTTTCAATATCACACTTCCGTGTAACAGTTATATTCTCCTCTTTAAATTTGGAGTTTCTTTTTGCAAGTCTGAAGAACTAGTGTTGGCAATGGATTCCTTTCCTTGAAACCCCATGGCTATGATTTTTTGTTTCATCGGCCGATTCGGATCCCAAATCCTCTTCTTGAGTGATTTCAGATGTCTTTCTTTTCCTTTGTTGTTGAATGTTTTTGGTTTCATTTCCGAATGAAGCTTCCAATAGTGAGCTTCATCGTGACCCTCTCTGGAACAATGTTTACATGTAATTTCCTCCTTCTTTTTTGATAGATTCATTTTGTTTGCCTTCCCTTTGAAATCCTTTTCTTTTCCCTTACTCTTAAACGACTTTTTACTACCTTCTTCTAGGGTGTTTTTCCCTCTTACCTCAAGATGAGTGGCTTGCACACACACATCATCTAGATTATTGGGATTAAACATTAAGATAGTATGCCTAAGGTAACTGTGTAAACCCCCTATGTATTTTAGCAAAGTATCTTGTGACTGCAAGTCTACTCCTAGCATAAGAGCTCTTCTCCTAAACACCTGAGTATACTCTTGCACATTTTGACCTTTTAACTGTCTGAAATTTTTCCAATTCATGATAGCTTTTTGCATATGATATAAATGGTAGAATTGTATTTTTATAGAAACAATGAAATCAGATCAACTAATAGAGATCTTACTGTGTTTTTTAATCTCCTCTTGGGTCTTTTATTCCCACCATACAAGTGTAGCACCCTCCATTATCAAGGAATCTAATTGAATCTTTATGTCATGCTCTTGAAGGTTTTGAATCCTGCAATAGACCTCCAACTAACGAATTTGATTATCAAACTTCTCTACATTCACTTCACCATTAAACATAGGCAACTCGAATTTAACATCAAGTTTAAAAAAAGGTGATTTACCAGTTCCTTTTGAAGAATGATGATGAGTATGAGTAAGGGTTGTATTAGTGGAAGAATGTGAAAATTCTTGTGAAGAATAAGATGAAGAAGATGGTGGAGAGGGTGGAGGTTTGTCTCCATTCCCATTACCTCCTTTTCCATTACCTCCTCCTGAAGAACCTTCTCCATTGGGAGGTTTGGAACTTTCTCCTTGCAATTTGATATTCCTCTCTTCATAGAGGACCTTAACCATCTATGTCATATCAAAGAAAGTCATTCTGGAAGCCTTCTCATCTTTTGTCATGTTTGTACGAGACTCAACTGCAACTTCTGCAACTTGAGGATGTACTGGTGTAGAAGAATTTGGCAACCTTTCTCTTCTTCCACTTGAGCCAAATACAGGGCTTTCAACCATCTTTCCTTCTCCTCTTTTTAGTTTTAACCTTGTTAGCATGACACAAAACTAGCAAACAATACTCCTTTGCACAAGAAAATCTAGTAAGAAAAAACCAGTGCTTTGATACCAACTTGATCTGAAATGGAGTAGATTATTAATGTCGTGCTAATTCCCCATTTAGAATAAAACCCAAGATGCTTATCATTTGCTTATCAAGTGCTTAAGGATTCACCATTTTTCCTTAATTAATTGATTCCCATGAGAGTTTCTTATGTAAATGTTATAATCAATTTAAAATAAAACATATGCTGAACAACAAAAAAATAACCGCAAAGAACATCAAAATACAACACACAACATAGATATTTGTTGAGGATTTCACCCCTCTTGGGCTATGTCTCCTTGGTCTAACTTCCAATGCTTGGGCCTCTGTATTATGCTCCAAATTACAACAAAAGTGTGTTTACAATGCTCAAATGCCTTTGAAACCTATCTCAATGAGTTCAAAATAGCCAAAAATGATAGAATTGACTATTTTTTCACCTAATTTGGATAAGAATTAAAGAAGTTATGACTTCTGCTAGTTTCCCCACTGTTTATTCCACAAATTGCTCTAAAACCAGCAACTGAGTGAGAATTTTGTCATGCAGAGGGCCATAGTGTGTCGGCACTGGTTGTCTTTATCGCATATTGCAATTGGCATAAAAATTCGGTGGTCTTATGGTTTTGTGAACAAAAAGGGAGACTGTGTGATTGCGATATCGGGGGACACGCCGGGATTATCAACGAGAATGCATAAGTTATTGCATCCGAGATCCCATCGCACATAGCAATTAGCGGTGAATCGGTGGTAACAAAATGTGGGACTCTACCTTGTGAGGGTTGTGATTGTTATTTGCAATTGTGATATCGCATCGCAACCTGGTACCTTTCGGGGTTGATTCTGCAGTGTTGTTCCCTTCGTCGATCTGCGATTGCGATCCATTGCAATTGCAACTCCAATCGATACATCACATCCTTTCCTTCTCGGGGGTCGATTTCTAATGCCAACCTACCTGCGATTTCATTTTGTGACATGTGGGGGCCAATGGTGGCTTTCCACTTGGCGCCTCCTCATTCGCTAAAGGACTTTGCCACATCATCCAATCCTGCCACATGTCTAAGTCAAACTAAACTTTGACTTGCTCGAACTTCTGCATATGAGCTCGGATTTGAGTGTTGTTTACATCGTTAGATTCAGAATGATGAGATATTTAATCTAAAGCTAATTTTATTAAGATTCCGACGCTTTGATTTTTGAGCATAATCTTGAGCACTTGATCACTCCTCCCCATTGGAAGCTTTTGGACCCCAAAAGATTATATTCAGTTATTGAACAGATGAGGGTATTGTTCTCTCACCTTCCCTTCTTTAAACCATTTGGCCTTTGATGGATTTGTACCTTCGAGACCCACTCAAAGATAATCAACATTTCCCCTCTTTGATGACCTTGTTCTTCTCTCAAGTATGGTGTCTTGTTGAAGCTCATCAAGAAATTCTAGAGAAAAATATTCAATTTATGGAATATTTACACTTTCTCCTTGATCTTCAATCAAAGAAGGCTCATACAATCTCAAATTTTCAACATTAACAATGGAATAAATTTGCATATAGAAAGGCAAATCAAGCTTGAAATCATTAGTACCAATTTTTTCCAAAATTTTAAATGAACCATAACAAATTGGTTTCGGCTTTTTACCTTCACCTTGAAGCCTTTACTTTCTAATGTAAAGCCAAACTTCATCACCTACTTGAAACTGATGATCCACACGATGCTTATCATGCCTTGCCATATACTTGCCTTGACTCTTTTCTAGTTGTTCTTGAACTGTTTGGTGAATCAACTGAATTTGCTCAATGAATTTCTTTTCTCTATCTATGTCACTATCTCCATATATAGCTACATCTTTCTCAAAGATGAAATCCAAAGGATATTTAGGCAAATAACCAAGTCATGCCTCAAAAGGCGAAGTTAGAGTAGAAGAGTGTTTTGCTCAGTTGTAAGCATGTTGAATATAATGCAACTATTCATCCCACAACTTAGGATGTCTATTGTAATAACCTCTTAGAAAATGAATAATTGTCTGTTAGGTCCCTATACTACTAGTGTAACCCCTTATTGTTATTAGTACAACCCCCTTATTATATTGTTGTGCTCATGTAGTCCCCATATTTTTATTATTGTGCCCCATAGAAGCCCACTATTGTTATTATTGTGCCCTTACATTATTATTGTTATGTCACTCTAATTATATTATGACCCCTTAGACTCCTACATATCGAAAGGGGGTCTAGTCATTTGTATCATCCAAGAATTGTTGATTTGTGTAATGTAAAGGAGGTTGCCCCCTTGAAGAGACTTATTTTGAAGGCGTTTATCTATCTTTTCTATCTTTTTGTGAGCTGGTTTCATAACATTTGGTATTAGAGCTTTGGATTCTAGGGTTTTGCTGATCCAAACAGGTCATTCTGGAATTTTCATTATAACTGTTTTTTTGAGATGTTTCAGAAGCTAAAACAAAAACCCATTTGAGAAGAAATCTCGCAAAACCTACGGTCCGAATTTCAGATCTTGCCTCACTATATTTTCGGAGATCGGATCTGAGGAAGTTAGCGTTTTCACAAGCTCCAGAATTCCATCTCAAACATGTCATTGTGGAATTTTCGCTATAATTGTTTTTCTACAAAGTTTCAGACTTTGGAATTAAAACCCATTGGATCCAAAAACTTGGTGAAGCTCGGGCCCAAAATTCACATCTTTTTTCTTATATTTTTAGAGATACAATCCAAGATATTTAGGGTTTCTATAGGCTCCTGAATTAAATCCCAAACAAGTGACCTAGGGAAAATCGTCATAATTGTCTCTTTGAGCATGAGATTGAAATTGCATAAGAAGTTATAGAAGGAGGACGGACTATAGTTTTTTTTGTATATTTTTCATATCCGAAGGTTGAAACAGTGACATGTGGCACTTCATACCATTTCATTCTTCTAAAAACGTATATAATCAAGTCATATTGGGAGATTGTGCATAACTCTTTCTTGGAGAATCCAATTTCGATCTGATTGGTGGCATTAGAAAGAGGACACAGAGGGCTACCACAGGTTGCAACTCTAGAATTAGGAGATCCAAAATTACAGAGTTATAGTGATTTCAAGATCTATCTCCTAAAATTAAGAAAAGATGATATGAGGAAGTTTGATGGCAAGGATTCGGTAAATTGGATACTACATATAGAGCAATATTTTGATCTACATGAGGTGCAATCGTTACAAAAGGTACATATTGCATCTTTATATTTAGAACTGAATTAATTTTTATGGTATGAATGGATTTGTTCTTGTAAATCACTTGTCACGTGTTCAATTTTCATGAAGGAAATGATAGTACATTATGAGGATACAAAGAGAAATACCTTCTTTAGCCAATTGATAAATCTCAAACAAAAGGGTTTAGTGGCAGAGCACATTGATGAATTTCAAAAATTGAATATAAGGGTAAAGAATATTATAGACAAGCAAAGGATTGATGTATTCATAGGGACTTTAAAGGATAACATTCAACATGAGGTTCATCTTTGGGAACCTA
Organism: Pinus taeda; assembly: GCA_000404065.3. Lineage (NCBI taxonomy): Eukaryota > Viridiplantae > Streptophyta > Pinopsida > Pinales > Pinaceae > Pinus > Pinus taeda. The sequence goes on from APFE031573224.1 coordinate 40,143, forward strand.
ATTTGTTGGAGAAGGCATTCAGGTTGGAAAGAAAAATTGAAAGAGGAATTATGGAAACAAGGAATCCCACCACTCACAACTATAATTATGGAAGTGTTTTTTCTCCTATCCTTCCATAACCTATGATCCAGGTGGCTCTAGGGACACACACAGGACAAAGAGGGCTTATGGAAGCTCAAAAATGAAAGTGATCGGAATGCTTTCGAACCAGGCCCAGAGCGTAGACCTCGTCGTCCTGATCATGGTGGTGTGAACGGTTCGTCAATCTGAGCTCGTATGAGGGAGAACGAGCCATTCAAAATTTGGTTGACTTTTGCTCAGTGGGTAGGCTTAAGGAGGCAGCAATTTGGACAAAATCTGGCCAACGAATTCCAGCCAACCTAGGCTAGATTCCAGGTGAATTTATGGCCTGTTTAATTTGTTCCCCTAGGTCATTTTTCAAATTTTCAAAAATTCCTAATTGCTTAAAAAAGAAAATGTGGTGGCAGGCCACCACCCTCGCCACCCCAAAACGACATTACAAAAAATATAATTATTAAAAGGCCAACATGCCATGGACCCCATCGGTTCAACCCACCATAACCATATTGCAATATTAAATATATATTAAGGGGGTGGGCGGGCCACCTCTGTTATATACCTAGGGGGGATAATATGGGGTACCAAGGGAGGTACCCAAGGTAATAATGTAATAATAGGATGGGCCATAGTAATTAATAAGGTGGTTAACCCATGTCATGTAAGGACCACAAGTAGTTAATAATAATGTAAGGGACCCATGGTATTAGTTGATGGTATGAGTAAACCATGGTATTGATGCATGGTATTGTATGTATGAGGCCTATATAGAGGCTAGAGACTCCACATGGATGGATATGAAGAGAAATAGTCTTGTATGAACAAGCATATGGCTTGTGAAGTATTCTCTTTCCTTAAGGAGTGAATGTATGGTGTTGCCCTACCTTAAGGGTTTGATAATAAAGAAGCATTCCTATCTATTTCTATCTTGTTATTCTTGGGTTATTTCTATTATCATATTATTTCTGAGTTAGATATACAACAAGTGGTATCAAAGCTATATTCCCGGGTTAGATCTACAACAAGTGGTATCAGAGCACTTTCTTGGGCAAAAAAGTGGAGAATTTTTTTCTTTTTGCAGGATTTCAAGGGCGGCGAGTTTGCAGATCAGATCTATACGTTTTGGTTCAAGATCTAATTGCAGATCTATATTCCTTGTGAAAAAATAGCCGATTTCAAAAAAAAAAATCGGTCAAATCGGAGTCCGGATAAAGGAGATATTGCTGATCTAAAAATCAGTAGGGTTGGAGACAATTTTTCGGGACAGCGAATTTGTAACGCAGATATAGATGTCCTGGTGCAAGAGCTACAAAATATAATTGTAGATCTGGAATCTTTTTGGAAAAATACCCAATTTCAAAAAAAAAAAAATCTGTCGAATCGGAGTCCGGATGAGGGAGATATCGCTGATTTAAAATCAGCACTTTTTTCAAAAATTTTGGGTGACGGCGGGAGAGTAGCAGCGCAGATCTGGAATTCTAGTGCCTGGATTAGGATTTCTATCACATGGGAGATGCAGAATGATTGTTCCATTTCTAAAAAATAGGTCATAATAAGGATTCTGAGCAATATTGACGAAACTGTGACAATTTCAAAATTTCGCCAATTTTTTTTTTTGATGGCGTACCTAGATCAGAGTTCGAGGGACTTGTATAAATTTGACGATTCTCACACGTCAACATGGCTAGCACAAATGGAGCAATATTTCAGATTGAATCATATCCTAGATGATTGGACTAAGCTTAGGGAGGGGACCCAGTACCTGGACAATGAACGATGGCAATGGGCGCTATGGCATCAACGTCGCAATGGACCTTTTGCGAGTTGGGCCCAATTTGCCAAAGCTCTTATAGAGTACTTTGACCGTAAATCAAATCTTGTGGATAAGCACACACAAATAGACACACAGCCTAGCAAAGCTGTTATTTTTACAGGAAAGAAGGAAACCAAGGAACCAAAAGGGTTATTTTTGGCTGGTATCTCGGTATTGCTGGTTCATGGATTGATTCAGAAGGAGAAAATCATTGTGTCTATAAATCCGAGTTGCAAGCAAAATCTCATAAATGTAAACTTGGCAAACAAATTGCAAATTTCAGCAAAACAAATTGAAAACACACGAGTGGATGATAATGATGTTCAAGTGTACAAGGATTTGAAGATTTCTATGG
>APFE031573224.1:42408-155860 GCA_000404065.3 Pinus taeda
TAGTAATAAATAAGGTGGTTAACCCATATCATGTAAGGGACCACAAGTAGTTAGTAATAATGTAATGGGCCCATGGTATTAGTCGATGGTATGAGGGAACCATGGTAATGATCCATGGTATTGTATGTATGAAGCCTATATAGAGGCTAAAGACTCCACGTCAAGAAATATTGTGAAGAATTATTGTATGGACAAGCATATGGCTTGTGGAGTGTTCTCCTTCCTTAAGGAGTGAATGTATGGTGTTGCCCTACCTTAAGGGTTTGATCAATAAAGAATCATTTCATCTTATTTTTGGGTTTATTTGCATTGTCTTATATTTTCATATCAGATCTATAATATTCTTAGGTTACATCTACAACAATTGGTATCAGAGCTACAACAATTGGTATCAGAGCTCTTTCTTGGGCAAACAGTGGAGATTTTTTTTTTTTGCAAGATTTCGGGGGTGTCGAGTTTATAGGTCAGATATGTACGTTTTGGTACAAGATCTGCAAAATCGGATTGAAGATCTGGATTCTATGTGAAAAAATACCTGATTTCAAAAAAAAATCAGCTGAATCGAAGTCCGAATGAAGGCGATATCGCTGATTTAAAATCAGTGGGGTTGCAGATAATTTTTTAGGGCAGCGAGTTTACGGCGCAGGTATGTATGTTTTGGTGCAAGATCTACAAAATCTTATTGTAGATCTGGATTCTATGTGAAAAAATACCAGATTTCAAAAAAAAAATCGGCTAAATCGGAGTCCGGATGAAGGAGATATCGCTGATTTAAGAATCAGTGGGGTTGCAGATAATTTTTCAGGGCAGCGAGTTTGTGGCACCGATCTGGACGTTCTGGTGCAAGCTCTACAAAATCTGATTGCAGATCTGGATTCTATGTGGAAAAATAGCCAATTTCAAAAAAAAAAATCAGTTGAATCGGAGCCCGGATGAGGGAGATATCGCTGATTTAAAATCAACTCTTTTTTGCAGAAATTTTGGTGACGGCGGGAGAGTTGCAGCGCAGATCTGAAATTCTAGTGTCTAGATAATAATTTCTATCACATGGGCAGATGCAGAATGGTTGTTCCATTTCCAAAAATAGATCATAATAGAGATTCTGAGCAATATTGAATAACTGTGACAATTTCAAATTTTCGCCAAGTAAGTGAATTTTTTCTCAAACCCTCTTCATGGAAAGGTTTACTGGAAAAGATGATAGCCCTACTATTGAAGAATTCATACAAAATATAACGAACATATTTGAGGAGGGATGAAATTATATGGTACCACTTTTTTTTAAAGAAGAGGCCGCCATATGGTGGAAATCACTGGGCATCACTAACTTGGCCAAATGCCCGGATGAAGAAATGAAAAAACTCCTTATGGACAAATGGTCTCGGGTTAGAAAACAAGATAAGGGGAAACATGTGGAGTTATTTCCTACTGGTATATCCTTATTGCAGGTTCATGGGTTGATTCAGAAGGAGAAGATCGTTGTGTCTATAAATTCTAGTTGCAAGCATAATTTTATCAATGTTAATTTGGCAAAAAAATTGCAAGTTCTAGCCAAACACATTGAAAACACATAAGTGGATGATAAGGATGTTCAGATTTATAAGGATTTGAAGCTTTCTATGGATAAGTATGTGTTGCATGGAGATTTTTATACTTCAGAGATGGATAATATGGATGTTGTTTTGGGATATCGTTGGATGGAATCTGCAGGTACTATCAATATGAATGTGCAGAAGAAATTCCTGAAGCTCTGGTATAAAAAGAAGAAAATTACATTACAGGATATTTCCATCAATAAACAGGAAGAGTACATAGAGGCTGAAGCAGAAGATGTTCCAGGGACTGACATATCAGATGATGAGCCTTTGATGATCGAAAATCAAACACAAACAGAGGCTGAAGCAGAAAAGGTTACAGGTACATCAAATGAGGGTGCAGTGGTTGAAGTCATATTGGAAAATAAGACATCACAACAGGCACCATAGCATGGTGAATTAAAGAAAAAGACACCGTGGGTTAAAACTTCAACATATCATCACCCACATCACCCCACAAGACAACCATGAAGATGGAAACCAAGTAGTCACAAGGACAACAACCCCTGTATGACGGATAGCGAGGAGCGAAGATCCACCTACTACACATCAACACAAAAGAGCCGCCACAATCAACTTCCATTTCAAGCAAGAAAGGCACCAGCGAGATTGAGGGTTCACCTTTCTCTTAGATGGCTAGATGCATGTGCATGGTACCAGTGGACTATTCTTTTGAGTAGATCTTATTATTTGTGTTCTTCCCATGTTTCAGGGACAAAACATGCTTAGGGGGTGGAATGTTATATACCTAGAGGGGATAATATGGGGTACAAAGGGAGGTACCCGAGGTAATAATGTAATAATGGAATGGGCCATAGTAATAAATAAGGTGGTTAACCCATATCATGTAAGGGACCACAAGTAGTTAGTATTAATGTAATGGGCCCATGGTATTAGTGGATGGTATGAGGGAACCATCGTAATGATCCATAGTATTGTAAGTATGAGGCCTATATAGAGGCTAGAGACTCCACATGGGAGAGAGTCAAGGAATATAGTCAAGGATTATTCTATGTACAAGCATATGGCTTGTGGAGTGCTCTCCTTCCTTAAGGAGTGAATGTATGGTGTTGCCCTACCATAAGGGTTTGATAAATAAAGAATCATTTCTTATTATTTCTGGGTTTATTTGCATTATCTTATATTTTCATATCAGGTCTATAATATTTCCGAGTTAGATCTACAACAATTGGTATCAGAGCACTTTCTTGGGCAAAATAGTGGAGAATTTTTTGTTTTTGAAATCGGGTATTTTTTCACATACAATCCAGATATGCAATTAGATTTAGCAGATCTTGCACCAAAATGTACAGATCTGATCTACAAACTCGCTGCCCCTGAAATCCTGCAAAAATTAAAAAAAAAAAAATCTCCACTTTTTTACCCAAGAAAGTGCTCTCATACCACTTTTTGTAGCTCTAACCCAGAAATATAGCTCTGATACCACTTTTTGTAGATCTAACCCAGAAATATTATAGATCTGATATGAGAATATAAGATAATGCAAATAAACCCAAGAATAACAAGATCCGAATAGATAGAAATGCTTCTTTATTATAAAACCCTTAAGGTAGGTCAACACCATACATTCACTCCTTAAGGAAGGAGAACACTCCACAAGCCATATGCTTGCTCATACAATATTCATTGACTATTTCTTGACTATATTTCTTGACTCTCTCCCATGTGGAGTCTATAGCCTCTATATAGGCCGCATACATACAATACCATGGATCATTACCATGGTTTCCTCATACCATCCACTAATACCATGGGCCCATTACATTAATACTAAGTACTTGTGGTCCAAGAATATCATGAGAATACAAATAAACCTAGAAATAATATGAAATAATTCTTTATTGATCAAACCCTTATGGTAGGGAAACACCATACATTCACTCTTTAAGGAAGGAGAACACTCCACAAGCCATATGCTTGTTCATACAATAGTTCTTCACAATTCCTTGACTATATTTCTTGACAATTCTCTATGTGGAGTCTCTAGCCTCTATATAGGCCTCATACATACAATACCATGGATCATTACCATGGTTACCTCATACCATCGACTGATACCATGGGCCCATTACATTATTATTAACTACTTGTGGTCCCTTACATGATATGGGTTAACCACCTTATTTATTACTATGGCCCATCCCATTATTACATTATTACCTTGGGTACCTCCCTTGGTACCCCATATTATCCCCCGTAAGTATATAAAATTCCACCCCCCTAAGCATGTTTCATCCGTGAAACATGGGAAGAACACAAATGATAAGATCTACTCAAAAGAGTAGTCCACTGGTACCATGCACGTGCATCTAGCCATCCAAGAGAAAGGTGAACCCTCGGTCTCATTGGTGCCTTGCTTGCTTGAGATGGAAGTTGACTGTGGTAGCTCTTCTGTGTAGATGTGTAGTAGGTGGATCTTCGCTCCTCTTTAACTGCCTGCGGGGGTTGTTGTCCGTGTGGCTAATTGGTTTCCATCTTGATGGTTGTTTTCTTATGGGGTGATGTGGGTGATGATATGTTGAAGTTTTAACCCACTGTGTCTTTTTCCTTAATTCACCCTGATGTGGTGCCTGTTGTGATGTCTTCTTTTCCAATATGACTTCAACCACTAAGCCCTCATCTGATGTATCAGCACCTGTAACATTTTCTGCTTCAGCCTATGTTTGTGTTTGATTGTCTATCATTACTGGCTCATCATCTAATATGTCAGACCCTGGAACATCTTCTGCTTCAGCCTCCTTGGACTCTACCTGTTTATTAATGGAAATATCCTGTAATGTAATTTTCTTCTTTTTATACCAGAGCTTGAGGAATTTCTTCTGTACATTAATATTGATAGTACCTACTGATTCCATCCAAGGGTATCCCAAAACAACATCTATGTTATCCATATCCGAAGCATAAAAATCACTATGCAACACATACTTATCCATAGAAATCTTCAAATCCTTGTACACTTGAACATTCTCATCGTCAACTTGTGTAATTTCAATGTGTTTTGTTGGAACTTGCAATTTTTTTGCCAAATTAGCATTGATAAAATTATGCTTGCAACTAGGATTTATAGAGACAATAATCTTCTCTTTCTGAATCAATCCATGAACCTGTAATAAGGAAATACCAACAGAAAATAACCCTTTAGGTTCCTTGGTTTCCTTCTTTCTTGTAAAAATAAAATCTTTGCTAGGATGTGTGTCTGTCTGTGTGAGCTTATCCACAAGAATTTTACGGTCAAAGTGGTCCATAAGAGCTTTTTCGAAAGCGTCCCAAGTCAAGAACCTTCCATAGCCACGTTGATGCCCTTGCCACCATTGTCGTGTTTCATTGTCCAAGTACATGCTTCCCATCATAAGCTGAGATTCATCATCATAGACGTGATTCAATATGAAATATATCTCCATTTTTACTAGCCATTTGGCTAGATGAGAGCCATCAAATTTATACAAGTCCTTCAATTTCTGATCTAGGTATGCCATTGCAAAAAAAATGGCGAAAATTTGAAATGGTCACAATTCCATCAATATTGTTCAGAATCCCTATTATAACCTGCTTTCAGAAATGGAACAATGATTGTGAATCTACCAATGTGATAGAAATCTTGATCCAGGCACTGGAATTTCAAATCTGCGCTGCAACACTCCCGCCGTCACCCAAAATTTCTGCAAAAAGAGCTGATTTTCAATCAGTGTTATCTCCCTCATCTGGACTCCGATTTGACTGATTGTTTTTTTAAAATTGGGTATTTGTTCACATAGAATCCAGATCTACAATTATATTTTATAGAGCTTGCACCAGGACATCTATATCTGCACCGCAAACTCACTGCCCTGGAAAATTATCTTCAACCCCACTGATTTTTAAATCAGCGATATCTCCTTCATCCGAACTCCAATTCGACTAATTTTTTTTTGAAATTGGGTATTTTTTTCACATAGAATCCAGATATGCAATTAGATTTAGTAGATCTTGCACCAAAATGTATGTATATGATCTTCAAACTCGTCGCCCCTGAAATCCTACAAAAATTAAAAAAAAATCTCCACTTTTTTACCCAAGAAAGTGCTCTGATACCACTTGTTGTAGATCTAACCCAGAAATATTATAGATCTGATATGAGAATATAAGACAATGCAAATAGACCCAAGAATAACAAGATCTGAATAGATAGAAATTCTTCATTATTATCAAAGTCTTAAGGTAGGGCAACACCATACATTCACTCCTTAAGGAAGGAGAACACTCCACAAGCCATATGCTTGCTCATACAATATTCATTGACTATTTCTTGACTATATTTCTTGACTCTCTCCCATGTGGAGTCTCTAGCCTCTATATAGGCCTCATACATACAATACCATGGATCATTACCATGGTTCCCTCATACCATTAAACTAATACCATGGGCCCATTACATTATTACTAACTACTTGTGGTCCCTTACATGATATGGTTAACCACCTTATTTATTACTATGGCCCATCCCATTATTACATTATTACCTTGGGTACCTCCCTTGGTACCCCATATTATCCCCCCTAGGTATATAACAAACGTTTTGTGGTAATTCTTTATATTTCATTGTTTTGTTCTCGTGTAGCCTCTTCAAAAATAAATTCTCTCATTGTGCTTATATCCTAAGTAATATATTGATTCGAGAGTCGAATATTTTCCCAGTTAAATATACCATGGGATTTTACTAGAAGATCTTCCTCAACATTATCTGTAACAATTTACAATTTGTTTGTTGGAAATTAATGTGTATTTTTTTGGTAAGTAGTTGTATATATGAAAACACTACAACTTTCAAAATGACTAGAAAATATTGATTGGTATGCTACACAGGCAATTTAGTTGGTTTGGGACAATCTTAGTATTTTGCCAAACCCCTTCGCATTGTGAGAGAGATTTCATCCTCTCTCAAAAAAAGTTCATTTTCTCATATCTAATAAGCAATTCCTTCCTAGATTTCATTATTTTTCACTTGCAATCAACTTGAGTCACTTGGATTGACAACTAAACTTGGACACGCCCATACTTTAATATTCATTCGATGCCTCTTCTCCATCATGCATGTTGAAGATACATATGTTTTATAATTTTCACCTACATCTAACACATTATTCACATACGACCAATAAGGTTACTACCATTAATATATATTTTTGTAATAGAACTTGGAAGGCCATGCAAATTACCATAAATATGACTTATTTATAAACTTCAAGATGAATAATTGTATCCTGGTTTACACTTTTCTCATGGTAACATAACAATTAGCAAGGATCTGCTTGTAGCATGTTATAATTTAGCTATGTTTTTAACACTTGTGTAGATACTATTTTAGCTATTTTATTTTTGAAGTATTAGGTTATGATCCATATAACCTTCCAATGGACTCAAGTACATCCATTTTTAACCATTCAATGTTACCCGTGCTAGTGTTCAACTCATATTTCATGGTTCACCAGTTATTAGCATAACATGCTTCGTAGTATATGACACCTAGTTTTTTTTTTATTTCCAAATTCTGGTTGGACAATCTTTTCTTCTTTTCATCTTCTTACCTTCATGTATCTTTGTGCTTTTATCATGTTCATCCCCTAGCACCTTTGTATACATACTGAATAAGTGCTTCTTAATTCGCACGTGCATACAATAGTCATTTTATCCATCCACATGCACCCAATAGTATTAATACATTAGTATAGTATTATAGAAATACTAGGATTCTTTGATATATTTATTCATAAATATGCCACTGGTATGGCCTCCTACTTATTTTAAACTCTAAGATATTAATTTCCTAGTGTAATTTGGAACAATTAGATGTCAAATTCTATTTATATCACTTACAAAATGGTAGTAGAAATTAATGTAAAATTTGCAACATTCAATTTGATGTCATTATTTTGATATCATGGTATCAATTATTCATTTTTATATACATACTTGTAGGAAATAATCTATTGCCTTAGCCATTCCCATGATGACTTTATGGTTAGAATCTGGCTCCTAAGTGAATTTATCAAGCCTACTCTAATTTGTTTCACTTGATTCTAAATTATGACGAAACTGAGATGAAATAATTTATGATATCCATGTGGATTGTTAGAGTTAAATCCTAAAATATCTAAATTCCTATCCAATAAAATGTTTCTATACAATCGTTACCAAGTTAGTTCAACACCTGGCATTCACCCATGATCATATCACACTTGACCCATATGTTTGAGCTATATCACTTTTACAGTTTTTCTGAATACTGAAATGTCAACATCTATGCATGTATATCACCTTCCTTGTAGATCCTTCACTTATGCAATAATTTTTCCTTTCCAAGATAATTTATTTCCCATATGTATATATTTGAATAGGATGCTAGCAATAATCTTTATCCTACAAGGGTGAATAGATTTTCGCTATAAAATGATGACTATTCACCAAGTGAAATACTACACCTTTAATCTTGAGTGTCTTACTTTAAGGTTTAAATCTTTTATATGATCAACCTAAATCATATTTCTAGTGCTAGAGTTCAATAATTTTTAACTAGTTAAATAAAATTAAGATTAAATCTCTAAATATGTGGTCATAATAAATTGGGAGGAAATTGTACCTAATTATACTTGTATCGTCCATCTAATGTTTACCTCTCATCATATAGTTTAAGTAGCTCCTGAATATATGTTCGTGGTAGAGTATCTCAATTGATGTTGGTAACTCACAATATGTCTTCGTTGAACCCTCCCTTACAGGCAATAGGGTTACATCGACATTGATTATATATATATATTATATATAATATATATATATTTCTCTGTTGTTTCAGAAATTTTCGTACCCGCAGAACATTTTTTCATTTTCGTGGTGCTTAATTTCTATGTAATTGAGGAAGGGTCATGTGCTTGCTCAATTTTGAATATGTTAATTAATTGTCGGTATGAAAGAAATTCATAATATGCGCACCATCTAAAAATAACATCACATTGATTGAGTGTTGCAGCACTGAAATGATATCCAATTGTAACTACCCTAGGACCAACTCATTTTCATTCCCACATAATTATTACTCATTAGCTTTGATGCTGATGTGAGTACTCACATTCTACAAAACTCATGTGAATCTATGGATACTGTGTGGGCTTCCTCCAAGTGAGTTTGTTGAATTTATGGATTCACTCAAAACTTGATATCACAACTAATTGGTTCATCTTTTCACCTCTATTCCCAATTGTTTACTTGCTCTATCATTGATACCATGAAATTGGGACATGTATGGGGGAAGAATTCTCATGTTGTTAGCTCATTGATATGGATGTTAGAACTGTTTGTTTTTCTTTAGTCCAATATAAATCCCCATCTCAATGCATTATTTGATTTAATTGTTCTTTGAACCATATCTTATAGCTATGTACTTGGGTTACCTCTATGGGGTTATTTTATTTGCTTTTTGTATTGGAAAAGGGTTCATATTTGTATTAACTTGATGGTTTGAGTGATAACTTACTATAATCAAGCAAGTCCATATAGCCAACGCCGTTATGAATCTTGTAATTTAACAGATTTTGGAGTGCATGTTATTTGGCCAATATATTTAGATTCATTGTATCATGAGGGTCAACAACATTGTTGGGTGTGGTTTGACATATTCACAACCATTATAATCGTGACCAACGTTGAGTGGTATAATGGGTATAAGTTTACTCTTGATTACACTGTCTTTTTCCTTCTTTCTTTATGTGCGTTTGTGCCCTAATATAGTAAGATGTCGATAAAACTTCGATGAGAAATGAATAAAAATTATTTTGATATGCTTCAACTAAGCAAAGCTAACTTTCATTGTTTTTATGCAGAAATTGGTAAAGGGAGCATCTTTTGTTTAGAAGATTGAACAACAAACGCTAAACAGAGGAAAACGAGTGTGTCTTATGCGGACGAATCAAGGAATAGATCAAGAGGATCAGCACAAGTTGAAATGTTGTCTGATAATAGAATTTAGTTGTGAATCCCTCAGGATCTCCTGATCCTCAGGGATCACATTTATCTCTTTTGCTTCTTGACTATAAGAAGGGAACTTCTCACCCTTTTGAAGAAAAGAGAGTAATTTCATATAGACGAAGTGTAATTTTAAACAAGACAGTGTGTTGTAATGACATTTGAATTCAATGATTAATACATGAATTGAGTTTTTGTTCCCTCATTATATTCTGAAGTAGTTAAGCAGTATTCATTAGTGGCTTGGGCCTAGTCACTGGTGGATTCTACTGTTGTTCCCTATGTTTTTACTTTTCCTTTACCACAAGTTTAATTACTTTGCTTTACAGTGTTATAGACTATTTACTTTCATTGGTGTGGAATTCATGTATGTATTTCATTGCCTCTTAGTTCTGCCAATCAATTTTATTTACTTATGTTGTGGATTGAATTAATCATTAGGAGAGAGTTATTTCTAGTTCATTAAAATATAGAATCGTTATTGATTGAATTGAATGGTTTATTTCTTTGGAGTAGTTTAGAATCAGCTAGAAGAGCTCTGTTATTGCTACATGCACGCAGTTGATGTGATTGCAATTAGAATCTCGTGATTAAGATTGAGTCTTGTTTCTCATTAAGGTTGAGTTTTGATGCTTAGATAGATTATTTTTCCTAAAATTACAAGCTTTAGATTTATGATTTAATCTGTTTACTCTTGTATTGAATTTAATAAATTATCTCAATTCATTACTTTCCATAGATATGGCATTTCCATATATTGTGTACACTCTTGGAACAGAAAGAAGTACCGAGGTTGATGATTAATGTGAGGAAATTAAGAGTTTTTAAATACACCTTATAGCACCAAACATTTTGGTGTCATTGTTGGGGAGAGTGTTTCCATTTCACAGAAGAGTGATGTATGTTTGATAGTCGTTGTCGGGAAGGAATTGGGTATTAAAAATGAAAGGTAAGAACCTGCTTATGGGTAAGTAAAGTGTTTTCTCCCTCACCCACTTTTCAGCACAATTGGCTAGGAATTGAAAGTGGAAATAGATATTTGATGTTTATTTTCTATGAAAGAATTAGGTATTAAAAACAAAATATAAGAACCTACGTAGAGTAAGTAAAGTGATTTCTCCCTTGTCTGATTTTCACCAAAAATTGCCTAGGAATTCAAGTAGAAATGAAAGTTTTTATTTTTGTATGAATGACTAAGAAGAAAAGAGAAGAAAAAGATATAATTCCTCCATCCAAATCTGAAGAATACAAGGGATAGGTGACCCTTGGATGATCAACCGTCATTGATGAAATCATAAGAAAATTTAAGTCTGAGTCATCAGTAGGACCCCAAATCATTTACACCAGAAATTATACTATAACCCTTCAACCTGCAGGATCACCATCTGTAGCTAACGCTAAGATTCATAGCAGAACTAAAGGTTCTGAATGGAGTTTTCATAATACTAAAAATTGGGAGTTTAGCCCTTTACAAGAAGAGAATTCTTGCAACCTCCATGAAGGAGGAGGAGAAACAGGTAGTACTGAATTATCAAAACCCAAATCTCCTCAAACAATGGTTGAATAGAGGGCCCCCGGTATTCTGAACCAAGGAAGTGTTGTTAAAATCATTTTACAAGTCCCTTCTTGCCCTCCCAGGAGCAAATCTCCAGCTCCGGAAATCCATGAAGAGTATTGGCATATTTTTGACCAACTGGACAATAATTAGCAACAACCTCAACCTCTACATTACAATATCCTATTGAAACAATTGTCATTGCTCCCATGAAATCCATCCCGTTACAAAATATTCCTACCTTTCATGGGCTAACTTCAGAGGATCCCGATGCATTCCTTTTTGAATTCATTGTTTTATGTAGGGGTTATGATTATACTACCTGCAGAAACTGAAGTTGTTTCCTTCTACTCTGAAGCGAGAAGCTCTGCACTAGTCTATGGGGCTTCATGGAGGTACCATTAACAACTTGGAACAAATGAAAAAAACTTTCTCAAAAAATGCCAAGATTTTGGCCAAAGTGGAGAAGTGAAGGATGAAATATTTCAAATGGTAGCTAAGACCAATAAGACTCCTAAAGAATATGTAGAAAAATTTCAATATTATGTGTAAAGATCTCCTTATGCAAATCTACCCCCTGAAGTTCCTAAAACCAAAATGATTAAAGGTATGAAAGACCAACAGGTAGAAATGTTAAACTTAATGGGGAAGGGGATATTATGAAGAGCATTTTGAAAATATTGTACAATTGTGTATGAGGTGTTACAGTGGCAGTACAAGGCTGAAACCAACCGGGCGTGATGCAATCAGTAGATATAATAGAACCTTAGAAGGAAGCATTACATGAGTCAAAATTGGTAATTTTCTCAAATATTTCAAGATTGATATCTTGGGGACCCTGACAACACAATTGGATATCATGCAAGCCAAACAGAAATAGGCCAAAGTAGAAAAAAAAAACCTAGCTATTTTCTATCCATGATTTTGGAAGAAACACCATCATAGTGAATGTCCACTAGATATGATACATACCTGTGCCATTTGCACTAATGATCATACTACAGAAAGTTGTCCATTGCTTCCTGGGTTAAAAGCAGTCTTCAAGGAAGCTAAGGAGGAAGCGGAACCAATATATCTGATGAACCAGCGCCATCAATGGCAAGCACGACCAATAGGTATTCCTACAAACCCTTCTTCATTCTTTCCTTCCTCAAAATATAATTCTCATCAATATCGAGGGACATCATGGCAGAACCAACCACCCTTCTCTAATTGGCCACCTAAAGCCTTTTCTATGCCATCATGGCCCAATCAATCAAATTGGTCAAGTCCCTCTTATCCTCCACCATTATAGTAGAGTAAACCCTATCCCTCGCAATGGTCCCCTTCTACCTCGCAAAATCAGAACTGGAAACCGAATTGGCAACGATTTAAAAGCCAACCTATTGGAACAGTTCCTCCATTTCAACCAACCTTATGAACACCTTACACATTTCAGAAAAATCCTTAATCTAATATATGGCCACAACTCCCAGCCAAACCGAATCCAAATTTTAACAACAAACCCATCTAGTCAATACAAATTATTGAGAGTATGGACCTGAAGTTGAGTCGAGAGAATGTAATGAAATTAAGTTAAGATCTCGATGCATAATTACCCTAGATGAGGACAAAAATCTGCAACCTGAAACCAAAGGGACATATCTGAATAAGCCTTCAACTGTAGATAGCCAGTAAACAATGCAGGGAGAAGATACCATCAGGAAAAAGGATCCCATGCAAATCATAACCTTTTCTCCCTCACTCCCAGAAGGATTGATAATACCTCATCCAATTGAAGATCTTAATTTTGATCTTCTGCGTGAACTCAATAATATCTGTATAGAAATATGCCTCCTCCAGGCTATTCAAGACATTCCGATATATGCAAAAACTATTAAAGAATTTTGTATAAAGAAGTCTATGAGGTGCATGTCACTCTTCCATTTTTGATAGGTCTATTTGCTAAAACTATCATAAAGGGATCAACCAGGGAAGGAGAACATTGTGGCAGGCTTCCTCTCCCGAATACCAAAAAAAAAAGATACGGTGGTGGTGGAGGATTAGTTCTTGGATGAAAATTTGTTTGTTGTGGCCGTAATAACACCATGGTGTGTAGATGTGGTGAATTACATAGCAGTGGGAAATTTCCCAAACATCTAACATCTAGTGAAAGGAAATTGATTGTGTACTACAACACTCATTTTTCGTGGATTAGAGGATATCTTTTCCACACAGGAGCTGACATGTACATCCATAGGTGCATCAGGGAGGACAAAATTTATGATATCTTAAAATCTTTCCATGAAGGACCTTGTGGCGGACACTTTGCAGACCACAAAACTAGACATAAAATTCTATGAATGGGCTACTACTAGAACACTATTTTTAAGGATGCTAAGAAATTTGTTCAGGCATGCGATAGTTTCCAAAGGATGGTCCACCATGGGAAATCTAATGAAATGCCCATGCATCCACATCTGGTGATAGAACCTTTTGAGCATTGGGCATTAGATTTCATTTGGATGATCAAACCATTATCGAACCATCGAACTAGAAATCGTATATATTGGTTACAACAAAATATGTAACTAAGTGGGTGGAAATAGTAGCGTTACCAAGAGAAACAAAGAAAAGTCTTATTAGCTTTCTTTTTGAAATTTTTGTGTGGTATGGTTTACCCAGAGAAGTGATTACCAATGGGGTACCACAATTCATGGGTCATAGGAGTTCTGCTACACTGAAAGTCATCACATTACACACAAAATTACCTCCCCATATCACCCGTAGGTGAACGGGCAGGTAGAGAGCACCAATAAAGTTATTGAAGCTCTTCTAATGAAGACAGTCTCATCACATAGATGAGACTGGACTACTCGACTACAAGAGGTCTTGTGGGCATATCGCACAACTTGGACAAACACTACTGGATACTCTCCATATCAACTGGTATTTGGTAAGGAACCCATTTTTCCCATAGAATTTGAAATACAAACACTAAGGATAGCCCAGTAGGTAAGACTTGACTTAATTGAAACCCAGGTTAATAAGTTACAACAAATGAATGAATTAGGTGAAATTCTATTATTCGCTCTACAACATACTACAGTTATTCAACAACAAATGGCCAAATGGCATGATTCCCTTATTAAGAAAAAGACATTTCATGAGGGCGGCTGGGCATATCTATATGATTCCAGGTTCCAAGACTTCTCGAGCAAGTTGTAGACTAGATGGCTAGGCCCTTACAAAATAAAGAAAGTACATGACCATGGCACCCTTACGTTGGCCACCATTGATGGGTCTAGTTCTTCTTTTAAAGAAAATGGGCATCGGGTAAGTCTCAACCAAACACCACTTACCAGAGAATCTTTCTACCAACAGATATGTGAGGACCCCACCATGCAAGTTTTAGCTGAAGAGGGAAATCCCTTGGCAACTTCATGATGATAAAAGTTATTTATTCGCTGTAAAATATGTAAATATGATTGTTCATTTGATTTTCTTTCCTTTGTTTTCATTTTTTCTTTTTTCTGTTGTTCAAGTTTATGAACAACACTTCTTGCGCATTTTTGTTTTTCAAACTTTTGAACAACACTTTTTCTCATGTTTTTGTTGTTCAAACTTTTGAACGACACATTTTTCACGCATTTCTTGTTGTTCAAACTTTTGAACAACACTTTTTTGTGCATTTTTTGTCGTTCAAACTTTTGAACATCACTTTTCTTCATATTTTTCCTGTCCAAAATTTTGAACAGCTGTTGTTCAAACTTTTGAACGACACTTTTTTCCACATTTTTACTATTTAAACTTTTGAACAACACTTTTCTTCATGTTTTTATTGTTCAAACTTTTCAATACTTGTTGTTGAAACTTTTGAACATCACTTTTTTAGACATGTTTGTTGTTCAAACTTTTGAACAACAATTTTTCGTGCACTTTTGTTGTTCAAAATTTTGAACAACACCATTTTTGCTATTCAAACTTTTGAACAACTGTTGTTCAAAATTTTGAACAACTACTGTTCAAAATTTTGAACGACACTTTTTCCGCATTTTTTCTTTTCAAACTTTTGAAGAACACTTTTCTTCGTTTTTTTCCTATACAAACTTTTGAACAACTGTTGTTCAAACTTTTGAATAGCATTTTTTTCCTCATTTTTTCTGTTCAAACTTTTGAACTTCACTTTCCTTCGAGTTTTTTTGTGTTCAAACCTTTGAACAACACTTATTTGTGCATTTTTTGTTGTTCAAGCTTTTGAACAACAATTTTCTTTGTGTTTTTGCTGTTCAAACTTTTCAACGTCACATTTTTGCACATTTTTTGCTGTTCAAACTTTTGAACAACACTTTTCTTTGTATTTTTGCTGTTCAAACTTTTGAACAATACTTTTGTTCATATTTTTGTTGTTCAAACTTTTGAACAACACTTTTTTTCCACATTTTTGTTGTTCAAACTTTTGAACAACACTTTTCTTCATGTTTTTGTTATTCAAACTTTTGAACATCATTTTTTCTGCATTTTTGTTGTTCAAACTTTTGAACAACACTTTTTCGTGCATTTTTGTTGTTCAAAATTTTGAACAACACTTTGTTCCACATTTTTGCTATTCCAACTTTTGAACAACACTTGTCTTCGTGTTTTTGTTTTTCAAACTTTTGAATAGTTGTTGTTCAAACTTTCGAACAACACTTTCTTCCGCATTTTTGTTGATCAAACTCTTGAACAACACTTTTCATTGAGTTTTTTTTCTCTTCAAACTTTTGAACAACACTTTTTTGTGCATTCTTTTTATTCAAAATTTTGAACAACCGTTTTCACCGTGTCTTTGTTGTTCAAACTTTTGGACAATGGCTACTCAAACTTTTGAACAACACTTTTTTTTGCATGTCTTTACTATTCAAACTTTTGAACAGTTGTATTTCAAACCTTTGAAAAACACTTTTTACGTGTTTAGTTGTTGCTCAAACTTTTGAACAACTATTGTTTAAACTTTTAAACAACATTTTTTTTTTCATATTTTTGTTGTTCAAGCTTTTGAACACTTTCTTTTGTGTGTTGATGTTCAAACTTTTGAACATTGCCTTTTTATTTTTTTGTTCAACAACACTTTGTGTATTTGGCACTATTGTTAAAACCTTTGAACATCACCTTTTCTTGCGATTATGTTGTTGTTCAATCTATTGAACAACACTTCTTTTCCTTTTGTATGATTTCTCTTAGCTTATCGCATCCCCATTTTTCTTTTCTTTTGATGGCAGGAAGTACACTACTTTCATGAGGGAAAGAACTATGGATCCTATTTAAGGGATTTAATGCTATTAATGTTATGATTGTTAACAAGGCAACCCCTTGATGATAGATTCTTTTAAAGAAAAGGGGCACAATTATTTATATACTACTCTACTACATTTTCTTCTGTTGTACCTGATATTGATGGATCATCTTGAATACCATGTTGGTTCTACTTCTCCTCATTATAAATATCTCTATCTATAATAAATAAGACTATCTACATATTTTTTCTATTAACATTTTCAACTTTTTCAACCATCCCTGCTCTTAAGAAGTATTTAGCCTCCATCTATTTATCATAAAAATATATAACAATAGCAAAATTTTGTTTTCAGATAGAGGATAGGGGGTCTCATTAAGAGCCAACCTACCATGTTCATAAGGTTGTAGCAAAGTGGCATTCCCACTATGGCCACCACAATAGGGTTATCATTCATTGAACAACTAGAATGTCCTTGGAATAGGATGTCTCATCACAAGCCAACCTAATCACTTTTGCTACATCCTCATGAATAGCAGTGTGGTCATTTGCTTCCCATGCCAAAACACTGATCTCTTCTGTATAAAAACAATGGAATTTTCCACTTATAAACTGAAGATCCTAGCTCATAAGCGTTAAAAATCAACCCTGCCGAGGGTATGGACACTTGCTGGTAGTAGAGGCTCTGCTTATGGTATTGAAGTGATATTTTAATGTCAATAATCATTATAATACCCTCTTCTTATTCTTTATTTTTTGAAGAAATTACTTCCTTAATTGTTTTAGAACCTTTATGGATGAGATAATGTTTTTTTGATGAATCGTATCATTCACAGCTAATATAATATCAACAGAGTATATTTTTTCTATATTACTATCCTTTTTCACATAACCTATCATGAACCCAAAGCGTCTTATCTTTTATTTCATAACTACCTTTTTACACTTCACTCTCATTATAACCATACCTCTTATCATACCGTCATTAATATGCGTACTTTGTCTCATTTACTGTCATACCCTTCACCTTCTTACTTTGTCGTCAGAACAACACATCCATGTCTATTCGGTTGTAGGATACCTCTCATTTGAAGGAGGTGGAGGACTACCATTAAGCCCTTTCATGCACTATATTTATTTTATTGGATTTCATATGTTGCTATGGTATCCAATAATTAAATGACATGTGGACATATGATAGTCCTCGAATTAATAATATTAATTCTCATGGAAATGGCACTTTATGAAACATTGCCATTACATCTGCTTGCTATTCTATCTCACCATTGCTATTCTCTGTTGTATGTTTCTTGCTATTGTTGTTCTCTGCTGTGTTTTTCTTGCCTGTTAATCTTTTTGAAATTTTAGGAAGAATTCAAGCATTATGGGTGGAAAATCAGTGCACTGAGAACCTTTAGTATTGGAATTTTAGATAGAGACAGGGAGATTCTAATACACATAAGCTGGGTGTCATACTTCACCAGGCTTCAAGCCCCTAATAGTGAAGTTGCTATTGAATTCTTATAGCATTTACGAAATAGGAAGCCCATGGTGAATGGAAGAAGAATCACAGTATCAAAAGTTGTGATAGATGAAGTATCTAGGCTATCGGCAGAAGGAACTGTTGCCTAAAAAATACATAATGTTGCAAGATGTGGCAAAGATTTTAGAGATGCAGGTGAGGAATTAACCAGAAAAGGCAAGGGCATCCAACTATCTTCTCTGTGAGAACCATGGCATGAGTTGGCAAGTCTTGTCCAAACGTACATTACCTGTGATGGACAACGAGATGTGGTAAGACCACAACAACTCAAACTATTAGCTATTTTGAAACAAAAGCTCACTGTTAACCTACCATATTTCTTGAATTCATTGTTGCATGATACCATTGATAGAAAAAGACGGGCTAGGCACCCTGAAACTGTAGTTAGCCACCATGGTTTGATTAGACTAATTGCTAGCCATAATCTTGTTCAACAAAACTTATCTTGGGATGGTCTCATATCGCCCCTAGAGACTAGTTAAAACCCTATAATCCAAAATCAATCTTGGAGATGAGCTAGGAGAACCCTATTCTGAAGAGGAAAAGGACTGGTCACTCAAAAATTGAACCCTATAAGCGTAGGCAGTCTGCAAGGTTAAATCTACACCAGAGGATGTTTGTAAATCCTTAGGGTAGCATCGAACAACTTGTGGAGCCATCCAGACCCATTAGTGTATAGGACTCTAAGTGAGAACTAGAGAAACAATGTAATTATGAGCCAGAACTAGAAGAGAAGGATAACTCATAGCCCAAGTTCGAGGAAGAGTACAATTCTCAACCTAAACAGGGCATATAATGCCATTTTGAATTAGAACTTGAAGAAGAAGCCAATTCAAAATAAGTACCCAAGGAGGAACATAAGTTAGACTTAGAAAAAAAGGAAGTACAACATTTTGATGATGAACCAGGCAACGAAGAGGGACCTCCTCAGACACCACCTATGAATCCCCAAGATGATATTTTGCAGGATTTTGAGGAAGGGATGGAACAGATCCTAACAAATTTGAATGCATACATGCAACCTGGAAGATCACTTGATCCTAACCTTATGGAAGCTCAATCCTCAGCAGATTTGGGTCATATAGAAATTCTGCCTTCTCTAGACGTTGCAGACCAAGAAGAGGGAGTGAACACAAAATTATTCATGAACCCGATAACAAGCACCAAGAACCCTTAGATACAGAGGGTATTGCAAACCCATTCTTACAAAGAAGGCACCTTAGAAAAAGAGGGTAGCTGAAACAAAACTAAAGAAGTTGAGGAAGAGATACCAAAAGCTCCAGACGATAGTTCGAAGGGTATGTCAGAAACTGAACAAAACTGCAAATAGAGAAGCTCACACCACTACTCCTGAGGTAGTCATGGTGGCCACACAAATAGAAATATTTGAGGGCAGGGAAACTGAAACCCAGACCGAGCCTATTTTTACTCAAGCGGTAGCCACTCAAACAAATTTCCATGCAGACTTAATGGACACAGCTGTTTAGATGGAGGGTTGGTCCTCCCATATTAAGAGAGCTCAGACCGGGAGCATAGCCTCTCATAGCACAAGCACCCAAACTAAAGAAAAATTTAAGGACACCCCTTCAAGCAATGATCCCACTCTTTGGAAGCTATAGGAGGAACTGGCACAAGCCCAACCTGCTCTAAAGCAATATAGGAATGAGATAGTTCTTCTGTAGAATTTTCAGGAGTTGCAAAAGTAATTCAGACAGTTGACTATCACAAAGGATGAAACTTTTGCTAGGTTTAGATGGGTGGAAGAAAGGGTGAAGAAGGTAAAGATTAAGCTGCACAAGGTCACAGATCGAATTGACACCATTTGTTCACTATATTCAGATGTCTTATCTTGTAGGTCTCCTGCTATGAACTATGCCTTGTTTCTATTGGAAAGATACTTATTATTGAGGATTAAATCCGTAAAGGCTAGGAAACCAATGGAATTAAAATCAGCTGAAGAATTTATAAGTTCTTGTAAAGAACATGGGGTAAACGTTCAACGACTTCTTTCTGAATTTTTTTACATGATTTTGTATTAGAAGAAGATGTAGGTAATAATCCTAGCCCTTTAGTTGGGGATGTTCAGTTTCAAGATTTTATTTCCTTCGAAGTTAATCAACTTAAGTAATTTAAGGCCTATAAGTCTTTCCAGAGAAAATAACATGAAATGGATTTATGGGTAAGAAGAGACCCTACTCGCCCTTTGCAACTGTTTATTAATCACAAAAGGCTTATTACACAGGAGGGTGTAATTAAGATTTTGGGACCTATACATAAGGAAATCATTCAAATAGGAAGGGCATATTTTCTCTCAATTTAGGAAAGGTCTTTGATTGCATCCAAGATGAGATGGAAAATCTCAACTAATAGTGTCTAGAAAACATTACCATTTAATTACAGGAACTTCAAAGCTATTGCAGGCTGTTTGGTCACATACAACAATACTATCCTAAGAGAATGACCATATTGGTTGGGATGTCGATACAGGAGCCCTATTATTTGGTACCTTCCTGAAGGATATCATTCTAACTATGAGTTTCCTAAAGGATAGGAAAAACAACCTTTTCTAGTTTGATACAATATCATGGTTTTAGTTCTGATAAAGAAACAAGTTTTCTAGCTTACTCTCTCACTGCGCTACATAGGAACTACTTGTTTTTAATGAGGACATGAAACAAGGTAGGCAAGCGAGTATGTTGGGTTGTACAATGAGTATAAGTTTAATCTTGATTACACTGTCTTTTTCCTTATTTCTTTATGCATTTATGCCCTGATATAGTAAGATGTCGACAAAAATTCAATAAGAAATGAATAAAATTACTTTTGATATGGTTCGACTAAGAAAAGCTAACTTTCATTGTTTTTATGTAGAAATTGGCAAAGGGAACAAATGTTGTTCAAAACATTGAATAACAAATGCTAAACAGGGGAAGGGGAGCGCGTCTTATCAGATGAATCAAGGAATAGATCAAGAGGATCAACGCAAGTTGAAATGTTGTCTAATAATAGCATTTAGTTGTGAATCCCTTACGATCTCCTGATCTTGAGGGATCACATTTATCTCTTTTACTTCTTGATTATAAAAAGGAAACTTTTCACCCTTTTGGAAAAAAGAGAGTAATTTCATATATACGAAGCGTAATTTTGAAGAAGACGATGCATTGTAATGACATTTGAATTTGATGATTAATACATGAATTGAGTTGTTGTTCCCTTGTGATATTCTGAAGTGGTTAAGTAGTATTCACTAGTGGCTTGGGCCTAGTTACAGGTGGATTCAACTGTTGTTCCCTGTGTTTTTACTTTTCCTTTACTGCAAGTTTAATTACTCTTCTTTACAATTTTAGAGATGATTTACTTTCATTGGTGTGGAATTCATGTATGTGTTTCACTGCTTCTTAATTCTACCAATTGATTTCATTTACTTATGTTGTTGATTAAATTAATCATTATAAAGGAGTTATTTCCAGTTAATTAAAACATACAAGCATTATTGATTGAATTGAATGCTTTATTTCTCCACAATAGTTTAGAATCAACTAGAAGAGATCTTTTATTGCTACAGGCACTCAGTTGATGCGATTGCAATTAGAATCTCTTGATTAAGATTGAGTCTTGTTTCTGATTAAGGTTTAGTTTTGATTCTTAGATAGATTATTTTTCTTGAAGTTACAAGCTTGAGATTTATGTTTTAATCTGTTTACTCTTTATTGAATTTAATAAATTATCTCAATTCATTACTCTCCATAGATATAGAATTTGCACATATTGTGTACACTCTTGGAACAAAAAGATGTACCTAGGTTGATGATTAATGTGAGGCAATTAGAAGTTTTTAAAGACACCTTATAGCACCCAACAATCAAAGCCATGTTCAATCGGCACATTCAAATAAGAGGGCTACTCTATTGGAGGACATACATATGCTTGTACGGCTAGAGTAAAGAGTTAACCTCTTTTGATTTTTTTTTTGGGGAAGATTTATAATCTATTAATTTGCTGAAGTTATATTGGATGTGCATGAGTGATGTGTTCGTTTATAAGTGGAAGAAATGCTCGAAGCTTGTAGAGTTTTATTGGGTTGGTAAAGTGCGCTTGCATTTTAACGGGAGCATTAGCCTTGTTAATGTTAGGAAGCGGCCCACTACTATATCCCTCACTCCTTGTCACACACATAATTTAATATAATTTATTATTGGCACCAACTAATTATATTTGGTAGAACTACTGTGATCTAGCTTCCTCTTGTCACTTATTTCCTAGTGACAGTAGCGAATGATTTTGAAAAGAATGTTCCTTGAACCTAGGCTGCTAATCTTAGGATAGATCACTGCCAAACTTGAAGTTATTGTTCTGTACATAACGCCAGACATGTAAATATTTTAACAGAGAAACCTACTTACAAACATGTAGTAATACCTTGGCATCCAACACTACCTTGTAGATCCATTTATGTATTATCATATCATAATAGATTTACGCTAAGCTCATTAGGTGTGAGAGTTGAACGTGGGCTCTGATACCATCTGTCACATCTCTAGTATAATAGGGATAATGTCACAATTTTTTTGTTCTAAGTTGTATTGCTATCATATATGGAGTTTTGGAAAATTATTGGTGTACGTCGAATTACTAAATTACCTCCATGTCATTACTTATCTCATATCATCAATGGTTAAGGAGTTTGGTACTGAATGTCCACTTGTCCATATTCCTTACCATGGAAAATTTTAAGGGCTAATATTCACAAGTGAGCTAATTTTCCATGGTTTTTCCAAAAAAAAGATTTGCCAATTTCCATTCTTTTGTAAATATGATTCACCCAAATTTTATAGTATAATATTATTTTACCTTAAAAACTGTTGCAATTGTATAAAGACTATATATAAAAATATTATAAATTTGCATGATTTTACAAAGATATCAACAAAAAAATTATAATTTTCAATTTTGGGCCTAGTAAGATTCACCAAGATTTCTAAACTTTAAGGCAAATTTTCATCCTTAAAATTTTCCCTGTTCCTTACACCTGTGATACTAGTATCATCATTTCAATGACCTATAGTATTTAATCCACTAACAAACCAATAAGACTTCCACTATATTTAGTTTTGTTAGTCCTAGGTGCACCTACTAGATACTTAGTCCCTTAGTATCCCAACAAAAGTACCCCACATCTCTAGCATCCTTACTCCCTTGTAAAGGTGAAGTTTATTTCATTCTTTGCATAGTTTGATCATTTTTCCTATATCTGAGTGTTCCAAAAAAATTGTCACTTTGAATTTTTGCAACCAATATCAGTCTATCACCACTCATATATACCTCATTTGCATGTCTTAAACCTCAGCTCTGCATATCAAGCTTTGAAAATGAGAGAAAGTCCTTAAAAATCTCTAAACCTCTGGTTTCGCACTTTCTCTTAGCATTACCTATGGTACCGCACCCATTGGTCATGTTCCCTATGCACCTGACCACTTTGTATCTGCGTTTATGTGTGCGAACCCTTGTAAAAGTTAAAAAGGCGAAAGTTTATTCTTAAAAACTCACTTTGAGTCAATTCTGGAAGCTAGATGGACTTTTGCGTTGGCAAGTTCGCTCCTTGAGGGTTCATGCATCCCATTCCTTAAGGAGCTAACCCCTTGATGTAAGGAGCTTATCCCCTTGAAGAAGGACTCTATCCATTCAATGGTGGACCTGTAACCTCCTTCCCTTGCACTATAAAATGAAGCTTTGGGCTGGTTACTTGGGAGGTTGAAAGCTGAATATTTTCTAGGGTAAATGGTGCTGGAACTTAGTCTTCCTAATTGAGCTTTTGAGAGGAGAGATTACATACCTTTTGATCTCATTGGGAGGAGAGTGAGGCTTGTCAAAGTAGAGGAGATTCCTACCCCGACCATGGGAGGAGCTTGTATAACATCAAGGTGTCAAGGTTGTAAAGTTCTTCTTTGTCAAAGTTAATACAATCAAGCTTATTTTTATCAATGAGCTGTGTTTAACGATTTATTTCATAGACTCCTTGATCACTATGATCAACATGATTTATTATATTAGCTATGCAGGTTTTCTTTGATGTGTGCTTGTTTGTGTTTGTAGGTTATTAAAAGGAAACTCTTTGAAGCTATTGGAGCAAGGCTGCCACAAACTAGCGTTGGACTTAAGGTACGGTCTAATACACCTCTTAGTTTTTATTAATGAATAGTAACATGTTTAGAGAAAAGTAGATTTGCTTGTCCTGTTTGTTACTAGATATCAATTGATACTAGGGAGATCGGTCTTGTCTACAAGAATGATTTATCCACTTAACAAATTGGCGACTCCACTGGGGACGAGATTTGATTATTTAATTTTCCTTTATCTTTGATTCGAGAAACTTGATGTTTTGTTTTTGGTTTTTGTTTGACGTGTGTGGGATTGGGTAGTTTGTTAGTCTTGGATTTATTTTTTATTTTTTAGAAATTTTTACGAGGACCGCACGTTCTATTTGAGTTACAGTGCGGACCTGTCCGCACTATTACATTACTGCACAGAGCGGTACCGCACCTGGTTCTACTAGGGGCCTGCGGACCCTGTAAATTTTTTTGAAAATATTAAAATCCTTTCATCCAGTTTAGTTTAGGTTCTTTTTGCTACTTTTATCCTCTGCCTAGATTTGCATATATCCGATCAAAAGTCTCTCGTAAGTAAGTTCCATTGGTATTGTGTTTTGGATGAATTTCTAGAAGTTTTTGCTTGCTTGGTTTGGTCTTCACTCAGTCTTTGTAGTGACTTGAATTTTAGAAGCCTAAGAGACCTTAGATCACCCTTGAATATTTTGTCTTCTTGATAAGTCTGGCTGGTTTGTGAGATCTTCCTTTGGTGGGAAATAGATTTTGTTTCTCTTTTCAAAACTTTGAATGAACTTGGTGATAAGTTATGAATTTCATTTTCTATAAAAAACATAGCTGGGTGTTTTTGGTTGATTTGTCTTGTTGAACGAATTAATCCTTAGTTTGTTGAATAACTAAGTGAAAAAATCCTCAAAAAACATTTGAAGATTTGATTTTAATTAGTTTTTATAAGTTAGATCTCAAGATTAGATTTTTCATAGTTTTGAGTCTGTTTTCTAGAAATTCTAGTTTCTCTTTTGAAAAATTGTTTTCTTTAGTTTTGAATGTTGAAATGAAAAGGGATTTATTTCATGAGCATAATTAACAGCTTCGTTTGAGTGTTTTGAAAAAGAAAAAACAAGTTTTTTCTTTTCATTTATATGTTGAAGGAAAGTTTGTTTTTCAAGAAATTGCATTCTCAACTCTTCCTTTAGCTAGAGATTCATTGAAAAGGAAAAGAATTGTTTATCATCTTAGGTGCATTTTTAGTGTTCTTGGAGTCAAGTCTTCACACCACAAAGTTTCATCTCCATAACTTTTGACTTAAGAAACAACCAATAAAATTAACTCTTAATTAAAATTCATCTAGCAATGTTTTTGTTTCTAGGGCTCTTATTCACTAACATAGCTTAGGCTAGTATCTTGGAGTAGGAAGTAATTAACTCTCCAAGATAGTTAAAACAAACAAGTACTCAATCTTGTGGTAGGAAATAAATCCAATTGTTTCATCTATGCTCTGGGAAAGCTCCTCTTAAAGGAGAAGCACGAGATCATATCTAAACCAGTGAGGTAATAAATCCTTCCTCATTGGGAACTATAGCAAATATTCACGTATTAAAAATGGTAAACTTTAGATTGACCATTGTCTAGGAGCCTGGGTCACTTGTTGGTAAAACTTGGATTATGTCAAGGAGCCTTCAAGGGGATTGAGCTTTGTTACTCTGCCCTTGCGTGCGTATCGGATCGTAGATTGTTCCCCTAGGTATATTTGTCTCTATTGGTAACCTTTGTGGCCATTATCTATAGGATTATTTCCTAAGGTGACGGTGGAGGGAAGATCCCACTGTACCTGGAGTAGACGTCGACTAGACTCACTTGAACTCTCTGGGGGGTTATCTTCACTGGAGACAGTTTTGTGGAGAAACTTGTGCCAGTCTATTTCATTAAGCAGGTTTTCGGGGTAACTGTTCCAGCCACCATTCTGTATTGAATTCTGCGAGGTTGGATTTCATCACCAACTAGTGTTTTCAGTATGGAAAAATATTGTTTGTGTGTAGTTTGAACTCCTAGATTCTTAGGTGTGTGATTCAATTGTTTGGTTCTTTAGGGACTTTAGGTGATTTTCTTGATATTTTCTTTGTTTTCGTGTGAAGTAATTAATTAATTAATCGTGACTGAATTACCGAGGCAATCACATAGACTTCAGGGGCAACCTCCCGAATATACACCAAGTCAGCTTGAAGGGCTAAGAGCTCTTGTCACACCTAGTGAAAGTAGAGTTGGGTCACCAGAGGCCAGAGAATCATCTTAATGATTCATCCTCATTATCACATTCTAGCAACAGAGTATATTTTTGAACCAATTTCATTTTCTGAAGTCACTAGTAGTTTTTCTTCTACTAGTGAATTAGTTGAGGAACCTGAAATTTATGAACCCGAAACCGAACATGCTGCTACTCCATCCTCATGATTTGCTTCTCCAGTTTCTAGTGGTCCTGGTTCACCCAGGGTAGGAAGTATTATTAGCCAAAATCTTCCTTCTGGACTCATTTCTATCAAAGAGATTATTAGTCCGGACGAAGGTGTATCTCTCCTTGAAAATCAACCAACTTTAGAACTTAGGGAGTGTGAATATATCTTTTACAGTCCTTTTCGAAGTGATGCTTGTTACGTATCTTTGACGAACTTTTTAGAAAATGCTGCTTCACCACCTCGTATTCCATTTCATCCAACGCCTAGAGGTTATTATCCTCCTTTGAATATGTCAAACTGGTCATCCATGGTTTCCCAAGATTTGGAAACCTTTTTATATGGTGGTCCTTCTATTCTATTTGGGTATCAGTCAGTTTCTGGTACATTTTCAGGAGCGTCTCCTCAACCCATCGAACATGGGCTATCATTTGGTCATAACGGAACTCCACCGTTGAGTGTAGAAGAAATTCTTATGATTTCTAGTGCTATTCCAAATCCGCAACCTCAAGGTAGTTAGATTCTGCCTAGGGGGCAGCCTCAAGGTAGTCATATTGCACCTGGGGGTCAACCTCAAGGCAATCAAATACCACCTAGGGGCAACCTCAAGGCAGTCAAATATCGCCTGGGGGGCAACCTCAAGGCAGTCAAATATCACCTGGGGGGCAACCTCAAGGACAATAGATACCTCAGGGATAGTACGTGCCTCAAGGTCAACCCCAGACTCAATATATGCCTCAAGGTCAACCTCAGACTCAGTATATGCCTCAAGTTGAACCCCAATATCAATATACACCTCAAGGTCAACCCCAATTTCAGTACGTGCCTCAAGGTTATCAACCTCATGGTCGGTACTAGTTTGAAGGTTTCCAACCACCTTATAGCCAATCATTTATTTAAGGAACTGGAAATGTAACTTTCAATTATTAGTCCTGCACTCAACCTAGTTATGGTCCTCAACATGCTCAACCTGTTATGGGCCCTTACCCCAGAATGAATATGGCGTGTGGTCCATCTCAAACTCAACAGATTTTGCAATCTAATGTGCAGTTGTCATCTCAACCTGGACAACCCATGGTTTCTGGTTCAACCCAACAACCCATCTAGTCTACCATTCAAACTTCTACACCTGGTGTAGCTCATCAGTCTGGGCCCAGTTCACCTCGATCTTCACCTCAATCGACTGCTGCAACTACTGCATCTTCTGTTCAATCTACCCCACCTACCTCTGGAGTATCGACAACTGTGGTTTCTACTATTCTTTTATCAACTCCTCAGACCTCTTTATCCCAGTCTGCACCTACAATTCAGACTTCGGTCAAGATGCCTATAGGAAAACCTAGTTCAAGTACGGTTGTCACAAGTCAACCTCAATTTACTTATCAACCATACCACAGACAATATCAATATGGTCCTGCTGTGCAAAACCAAGTTTATCAGTATTAACCGTACCTTGGGTATACATATCAACAACCCCAGTTTGGTCCAATTAATCCTGGTTTTCCGGGAGGATATACTATTCCAAATGAAAATCCAATTCCAGGTTATCCTGGGTATCCTCCTCCTGGAGCTGGTTTTGTGACCCAAGGTTTTCGAGACCCTAACCATCAGTTACCATTCAACACAACTTTGGATTTACCTGACTTGTCACGCCTTATGAATGATCCAATTTATTATCTTCCGTACTAGCCGTCAATGCCTAATAAGTTTCCCAGTGATATTCCGAAGTTTGAGGGTAAACTACGAGAGGATCCGTCGAATCATGTGATGACTTATCACCTCTGATGTGCATCAAATTCCATTATAGATGATTCAGTTTGCTTACGGCTTTTTCAATGCACTCTAATTAGTCTCGCGGCTAAGTGGTACATTAAGTTGCCACGAAGCTCTTTTTATAATTTTAGTCAATTAGCTACTTCGTTCTTAACTTATTTTTAGTTTCCTGTCAAATATGACAATGGCACGGAATTATTAACTTCATTAAAATAGTCAACGTCTACATATATTTCAAACCATATTCATGAATGGCGATGTTGATGGCGTTTAATTAAAGTTTTTATCCCTGATCAAATTTTGGCAGAACGGTTTGTTAAATCATTATCACCTAAAATCATTGAGGATATAGCTAAGGTAGGAGTAGTTACTGAGGAGCAAGTAATTTCTCAAGCTTAATACCTTGACTTAGTTTATACGCAGTCTGGTACTTTACAAGAAAAAATCCCCGATCTTCCTAGACAAAATCAAATAACTGCAACTCCTTCAGGGTCTCATGCCACTGATGGTATGATTGGTATGGTTAATACAAAGAGTAAGAAGAAATCTGTAAAGAATTCTTCTCCTATTATAACTTTACCAGATTCCCCAATAGGAGAAGTTCCTGTCGATATTCATGTTGTAGAATCTTCAATGGCCAAATCTAAATCTGGAAAGAAAGGGAAGAAGAAAAATAAACAAAGTGCAAAAGAGAAATCTGAAAAAACCGAATCTACTGACAAGAAACATAAACCTTGCTATCCTTGTCTCATCTGTGACGAGGAGCACTTTGCAAGAGATTGTTCACATCAAGCTAAGGTTTCGAAAATCATCAAAGGTTGTCAAACACCTGCTGTCTTGAAGGATCCCTTTCCTAGTCAAGATAGTAAGATGATAGGTTCTTCCTCAAATGCCTCAAAATAACCAATTATGATGATGTCCCATGTTAGGATTGCGACACGATCACAAGATTATGGAAGTAAGAGTCCTGTTGGTGGTAAGAAAGCAGAATCTTCTAGTTCAAACCCATCAACTTCAACTCCTCCTAGTTGGGATCCACTACAAATTGAGAAACCTAATTCAAACTTAGTAATCAAACTGCCTACTAAAGGTATACTTTGGAAGTCAGCTTTCAATCCACATGCGAGAGCTGCTCAAAACTATAACATTGGTGAAGATTTAGCTATATCCCCTTCAGCAATGTCGGCTTTGGAGGTGCTGCAATCGTGTCTAGCACAATGTAAATTGCTTTTGTCTGCTATCAGAGTTGTTGATGTTCAGGATTCCAACCTTATAATCTTCGATTTAGAAAATAGTACACCTTGCTTACCTCATCAAATGGCTTTCCAGATCCCAGTGTTAGTAAAAAATAGGCCTTGCTTTTAGACTGTGATTGATGAGGGAACTTCAACGTGTATTATGTCAATTCAGTGTTGGAGATCACCTGGTTCTCCTACACTCAATCAATCCCTCACAATTTTAAAAGCTTTTGAAGGCCGGGGGTTTCATCCTTTTGGCATTCTACAGGATTTACCTATAAGGTTAGAAGGAAAAACTGTTAATCTAGAAGTGGAGGTGGTTGATGCCCCTTTAGATTATAACCTTCTTTTGGGTCATAGTTGGTCTTACACTATCACTTCTGTTGTTTCATCAGTCTTTCAACTTATTAAATTCCCTCATAATGGAAAGATCGTTACAATAGATCAATTAAATTACTTTTCATCTGACCCAGCCTCTTCTAAGAGTATTCAACATGTTGGTAAAACTGTTATCCCTTATAAGGATGTTGGGGTGGGATTAATTAAAGATTCTGGTTTGCTAGGAACTTTTTCTTTTCCTCCAACTAACCTATCACTTTCATTTGCAACCATTCACATGATTTCATCGAACACTATTGCTTTTGATGGTCCTTGGATTATACCTTCCGATTCCGAGGTGGAATCATTTGGTGATGCCATGCCTTTGAGTCCCTTTGAAGTTTCATATCAGGCGGTACAATCGTTTTCTGACTCTAGTTCAACTGAAATTGATTCAATGAATGTGCTCCATGGGGAGTCACTTTCAACCTCAACCTCAGATTCAACAACGTTTTCTGAACCTATTCATACTGATGAGAAGATTCGTGAAATTTTATCTGTTGATGATTTAGCATCGGAAGATCTTCATCATCGATCTTCGTTTTTACCTGAGCTTGATCATTTTGAAAATGATTTCTCATCTATTTTTACTACTGATTATGTCAAGGAATCACAAAATCCATTGCAACATCTTGATTCTGAGTTGAATTTGGGAAATATTTCTCGAACTATTCCTATTGACATTTCAGTGAAACCCGGAATTATTGAAAACATTCATATAGGTGCTTCTTGTACGGACAAGGAAATCCAAACTTATAAAGCCCTATTTCAAGAATTCCACAATGTGTTTTCTTGGTCATATGGAGAAATGCCAAGAATCGATCCATCAATTATTGTCCAAAAAATAAAAACTTACCCGGATGCTAAACCCATCCAACAATGTTTGCATCAGATACACCCAAGAAAAGCTGCTGCTATTAAAACTGAAATTGAGAAATTACTTCGCGCAGGTTTCATATATCCAATTCCTTTAACGGATTGGGTATCAAATATTGTTCCTGTTAACAAAAAGGAAGGAATGATAAGAATATGTATTGACTATAGGGATATTAATCAAGCTTGTCCTAAAGACAATTATCCAACTCCTTATATCGATCAAATAATTGATGATTGTGCCGGGAGAGAAATGTTCTCATTTATTGATGGATTTTTAGGTTACAATCAAATTAACATACTCACTACTGATCAACCAAAAACGGCTTTCATTTTTCCATGGGGGACCTTTGCTTATTGCAAATTATATTTTGTGTTGAAGAACGCTGGAGCAACTTTTCAACAGGCTATGTCTTACACATTTCATGACATCAAGCACATTGTGCAGCCTTATCCCGATGATTTACCTGCTCATTCATTACGAAGAGCAAATCATCTCACTCATTTACGAGCCATCTTTATTAGATGTAGGCATTATCGAATTAGGTTGAATCCACAGAAATGTCTTTTCTGTATAGAAATGGGTCACTTACTAGGATTTTTTATTTCAAAAGCCAAGAGTCATATCAATCCCTTGAAGGTTGAAGCCATTGTCAAATTACCTCCACCTTCAACTCTTCGGGAACTCCAAATTTTGCAAGGGAAAGAAAACTTTTTACGTCGATTCATTCCTAACTACGCCGAGATAATGAAAGGTTTTACTAGGTTGTTGAAACAGAATACTCCATTCTTTTGGAATGACATAGCTCAAAAATCTTTTGATGCACTTAAACACGTGTTGACCCATGCACCGTTATTGCATCCTACCAACTACAACCAAGATTACTTTTTGTACCTCGCCGCTTCTCATTCTACCATTGGGATTGTTTTAGTTCAGGAAGATGAATTGAACATTGAACATGTGATTTACTATCTTTGTCAAACTCTAAATCCAACCGAGCTTAAATATTCACATGTGGAGAAATTGGCCCTGGCAGCTGTTCAAGCTGTCCAGCGCTTTCGTCACTACATTTTACTATGCAAAACCACAGTAATTTCTAACTGTAACCCTATGACATATATTTTGACTAAACAATTGCTAGGGGGAAATTAGATCATTATCCTGTAGGAATTTGACCTAAAATTTGAAAAATCCAAGTCAAAGAAGTCTTTGGCTTTTGTAGAATTAATGTGTGACTTCCCGTGTACTAATACCGAAACTGTGGTAGAAGAATCCCTTGAAGATGAATCTTTGTTTCTTATCAGTAGTCTTGATCCATGGCATGGAGATATAATTGTCTATCTCCAAAACAATCTTTTCAGCCTGAAATCTCATGATCTCAATGAAGGAAAATATGTTTCCAATCCCAACAGTACAGAATTATTGGAGATAGACTCTATCGTCGTGGAGTGGATTATGTTTTCTGTTGTTTTTTAGCTCATGAGGAAGCTAAAAAGGTTTTGAATGACTATCACTCTATAGCGTGTGGCGGTCATATGTATGGGTATGTCACGGCCCAAAACATATTGCACGCTGGTTATTTCTAGCCATCCTTATTTAAAGATTGTATCAATGCAGTCCAGAAATGCCACAATTGCCAAATTTTTGATCGAATGATGCGTGCTCCACCTGCTCCTCTCCACCTTATAATTGTCGTTGGTCCTTTCGCAAAATGGGGTATCGATTTTATTACATGTAACCCTCACTCGACCGGGGGGCATGCTTATATCATCCTTGTAGTAGATTATTTTACCAAGTGGGCTGAGGCAATGCCTACATTTTTGGCAGACAGAAAAACTGCTGCTATTTTCATTTTCAATCATATAATTGCTAGGTTCGGTGTTCCTCAAGTGATTATCACTGATCATGGGTGCCATTTCTGAAACATCATGATGAATGAACTAACAGATCAGCTTGGCTTGCGTCACGATAGCTCTACTCCATATTACCCACAGGCTAATGGTCTGGTTGAGGCAATCAACAAAGTTCTAGTCACCATGATCTGACGAATAATTGGTATTCATCCGTCGAATTGGCATAACATGTTATTTTCAGCGCTTTGGGCATATCAAACCTCAGTCAAAACATTAGCAGGTTTCACTCCTTTTCAGCTTGTTTACGGGTTGGAAGCAGTGTTACCCATTGAATACGAAATTCCATCATTTCAAATAGCCATAGAATTACATCTAGCCACTTCCGAAGAGGAAAAATGTTTTTTGTATTTAGCTCAATTAGATGAGAATCGGCGTGATGCTGCATTCGCAATCGAGACTCACGCAAATGGATAAAAGCTTAGTACGATCATAATGTTACACCTCGTAATTTTTCGGAAGGAGACCTAGTTGTATTATACGATCAAGCTAACGATAAGCTAGGGGCTGGAAAATTCATACCCATGTGGCATGGTCCTTTTGTTGTTAAGAGTAAGCTGGTCAAAGGGGCCTATGAATTAGTAGATTTTGATGGTGTCTCTTTAGGTAGACCCAGAAATGGGCTTTATCTAGAAAGATATTATCCTTAGAGTTTGGTGTGGAGATTCTTATTAGAATAGATTTCTTTCTAGTTGCTGTGTTTTAGATTAGAAAGTGTGCCTAGTTTAGAGAGTGTGTTATCATTATTCCTACTTATCTTGGTTTTGCTCTTGATATTGCAGATGTTGATGTCTTCTCAAACATACATTGGTTTTGCTGATGGTGCTTGTCGTAGTACATGGAATATTTCTTCCACACCTTGGATTATCTATTCACCCTCTGAGCCTTGGTCAAACAAAAAATAACATTGCAAAGTATAGTGCAGTGATTGAGTTATTATCTGAATCCATCTCATTTGGGATTCGGAGTTTGATTATAAGGTTAGATTCTAAACTCATTGTATTACAACTTAACAGGGTTTATGCCATTAGAAATCCAGTATTATTAAGATTATTTTTTAGAGTTTGTCTCTTGGAATGTGGATTTGACTATATTGAATATCAGCATATTCCAAGATATTTAAACACATTAGCAGATGCAGTTGCTTCTCAAATGTTAAATAGACATTTGCAATAATCAAGACAGTAAATTTAAAAGCATTACATAAACATGTTATACAAGATAGATAGTAATAGTGATATATCATAGTATAAAAGTGTGTCAAATATACATTGTCTTCGATCATAGGTTGAAAAACACCTTATTATCGGCAAAAATGATAGCACAAAAAGATATAAATGTCATATGAAGTCTACAAGGGTGATCATCCTATCCCTAATGATGATCACTATAAGAAACCATTGCTCGAGCTACCCTACAAAGGAACCCCCTAAAAGGTCCTAGGACCACAATCACATAGCACTGTCTCTGGAATATCTATTGTCAAGCGCTCTAGATGACTTTCCAATTCGGCCAAGGTCTCTACTAATCGGTCCTGTGTGGCTCGATCCGCAGTAGTAGTGTGTATTCTCTCATAGGGAGGGAGAGCAGCTAGTCGCCGTGGACCCACATCTGCATTTAAGACTTTTTAATATCAGGTTTTGGACGATTTAAAAAACAAAAAAAAAAAAATTAGTTTAAAAATTTAGAAAATGTTGAAAACAATTTTACCTGTATCATCCCATTGCTCTCCTGGTGGAAGAGCCATTTTTGGATCACCATGATAATCCATCCCAGCATATGGAAAGTCTTGTATCACGAAAATTTGGTTTCCCAACATACGAAAATACTCAAGTGAGAATCAAACAACCTCTGTGCCCTCCTCAGGATGACAAGCCATGACTGCAACCCAGCGCATAAACCTAGGATCTCGAGGAAGTCCAGCCTCAACAGAAAGGTGTTGTGGAACTAGCATAGGTACCCTCTCTAGGCTAAATCTCACAACTAAGAAATCATATCCAGAGTTCTTTAGTTGTCCATTCTTTGCCCTAGTCAGTTGGCCTTTCGCATTGGCCAACACGGCATTGCACCAGTTGAAGATGGTGCCTCGGAAGTAGTCTACTTCCATGTTCATTTGGAAACTAGTAGCTAGATACAATGTTGTGCTCCCACACGGTCTGGTGACAGTAAATACGATCACTTTCAGTTCAGGACGGGTAATGGTATTAACATCTATCCATTTTTCCGCAGTTACGGCATTGCAAAACTCTAGTTGGAGACTAGCAACAGACTAGCCACTTGGCCTAGACCCGAATAGAGATAATCCTTCACCTCTCTTCAGAAAACCAGTCAGAAAATAAATGTCCTCTGGCTTGATTTCGAGCTGGTGGCCACCAATGATGAAACATTAGTCCTACGTGCTCCACCTATCTACCAGCCATTGTAGAAAGTCTACCTAAGCCCTCATGCCAGGTATGGCCGAGAATTTCAGTAGTCTGCATGCTCTTAAAGCCTATATTGAAGGTGGATGGAGTAATGTGGCTTGATCCACATGTTTTTGTTCTCTTTCCCACCAAACTCTTAAACACACATGGGCAGAAAGAACAATATGAAAGATAAAACATGACAATACAATTTTTATTAACATGAGATATACATTTATAATACATTGTTGTGACTGTTGGGTTTCACATCGCAAGGTCTCTTGGAATACTTTGTCTATTCGGCTTCCACAGTAACCCTTTGAGGATTAGGTGTCCAACATTCCCCCCCTTAATCCGAAGGGTTATGTATGAGTCCAAGAAGAGATCTATAATACAAAATGTGCAAAAATGCATGGCAACACTCATGGAATGCTTAGTGCAGTTCCCAAAACTCTTCCAAAACTGGCAAGAAAGTTGAAGTCTTCTGCTAGAGGAAGTGTTCCTATTGTTTTGAAGAGGGAAACCTTCAACCATGAAAGGGAGGTCTCACCCCGAATAAAAGGGAGAACTTCAACCTGAAAAGGGAAGTCTCAACCTATGATGGTTTAATGATGACCAACAACTTTGGAATGCTTAATGCAATTCCTGGAACTCTTCCAAAACTGGCAAGAAGCTAGAGTCCTCTGCTAGAGGAAGTGTTCTCCATTTTGTTCCCGGAATTCTTCTGAAATTGGCAAGAAGTTGAAGTCTTCTACTAGAGGAAGTGTCCCAGATTTCCAACTGAAGGCATGTTCATGGGCATCCTTGTCCCTGGCTACAACTTTGAAACTGGTGTGGCAGGTTGTGGCCCAGGCTCTCTTGATGTGACTTTGAAGCTTGTAGATGACCATCATTTCCCCCCTTGTCAGATACAAGGTGAGATGATGGAGAAAACTCAACTGCAAGACTGTTCAATACTCTAGAACAAGTTCTGACATGTGTTTGGAATATCTTCTTGGCTATTGATGCCCATTGCCAAGAAGTGATCCATCCAAGATGAATCTTTGTTTTTGTAGGACGTTTTTTTTTTGAAGCATCTGTTTGAAGAATGATTGGTTTTATGACAGTGCTTACATGGATGAAGATCAAAAAAATGATCTCTTAGATGGCCAACTTGGTCACAATGTTGGCATTTCACAATCTGTTGTTATTGTTGTTGCTGTGGAAGAGAGGCAGAGTCTGGAACAACTGGAGGTGAACTGTCATGAGGAGCATGTGAACTGCCATGAATGAATCCAGCACTCTGAAACTGAATGGGCTTTGAGTAGTCTGGAATATGAAAGAACAATTCCTTGTCATATCCAAGGCAAGTTCTGTGCTTATTGTGGGCAAGTTGTTCCCAAAGTCTGATGATGGGCTTGGGAAGTGCAGACTGAGTTTCTGCATCCGCATGCAAATCTGTTGTTGTATTAGGTACTGAATCTGAATTTGCAACATTAATGTCTTGCTATTTGTGGGAGTCTGTTTCAATTTTCTGAACAGAAATAGGTTTAGAATGATGACTCCACTGTTATAATTCTTCCTATTGTAGTTGAGATTCAAGCTGCAAAAATTCAATCTGTTCTTGTGCATATTGTAGACATGTCTGAATTTCTGAGAGAGAGCTTTTTCTGATTTGGAATGTTTCATCAACAGTAGATTGTATAAGAGTTTTCATGAACTCTAATACTTTAGTAATTGTAGCCACTTTTCTCAACACAGAAATGCACCACTAGAAGCTTGTTTTAGTATGAGTTGAGGTGAAAACGTACCCTAAATAATCACAATGCTTGCAACAAAATTCTAATATATCTTCATGAACATGTTAAACATTAGAGACCCATCATTCCAAGGTGCATGTATAACCAACATTGGCTTTAAAGGCTTAATGTAGCACTCAACCACAAACACAATTCAATAAGAATTCTATACCAATCCAAAAGACATGATTTCAACGTATAGCCTTCAATGTTATATGTGAAGAGCACCTTCAATGAACATGTAAAGAGTGAGGACACACGAAACATATAACCAACGCATGAACTAATGTACATGGATGCTATCCAATCATATAATACAACATATAGGAGGCGTATATTCTCTTCACAGGAACTCTTATGT
Organism: Pinus taeda; assembly: GCA_000404065.3. Lineage (NCBI taxonomy): Eukaryota > Viridiplantae > Streptophyta > Pinopsida > Pinales > Pinaceae > Pinus > Pinus taeda. The sequence goes on from APFE031573224.1 coordinate 79,640, forward strand.
CACAAGTCAGCTTCAATGTACATAGAACATAGACCAATATATCTCTGCCAAAATGCAAGGATGAATATGGACTAGAACACTTCCGTTATAAAATCCTTCCCTGTTCCATTGTAAAATAAATATCACTAGCAAACATTATGCATGGAAACTTGCCGAACTGTTAGTCCAAGAGTTTACAGGTCAATTGGAGACCACGTCGCTGTGACGCCTTCAATGTTGTATGTGCCTGGTAAAAGTGATGGTTCCAATCTTGTTTACGGAAGAAAAATTCCAAACCCGAAAAGGAGGGTCCACACAGTGCTAAGAAGGTAGACCGCAACAAGAGCTATGGGTTGAAAGTTTTCAACTAAATCACAAAATGCACAAATTAAATCAATATGATTGGAAAGGCCTTTGGCTACCTCGTGCTTTAACGCACATTACAAGAAACCTGCAAGTTTGAAGTCGGGCGCGGAGGCCAAATCGCTGGGGGTTTCACGGTCCAAGAAAAATGCGGACACAGTGGAGGTGACATGGAAGGCCATCACGGAAGGCCGAGGCCCTCCCTTCACGCGGCAACTTTGGAAATCCGATACCTGGGAGACGGTCCACTCAGGGACACTATAGAGGCCGCATCCTGTGATTCATCATCATTTTCTTCTTCTGCAATTTTCTGAGAGCAATTGGTATTGTGGGGACAATTTCAAACACTAGACGCCACCCGTATGATGCTAACCACAAGAATAAAACTACTACCCGTTAGAAGGACCATTCATCCTACCACATTTTAGATAGGAACCTGCGTATATGCCCTCAATAGTGTCAGCAATTGCAAGGTTGTTTTGAGGTGAACATGGAGTGAAAACAAAGCTTACGCCAACACCGATAGGCTTGTATTATGATAATCACTCCATATTTCTTTGCTGACGATCAAATTTTGAGAGGCATTACACGTAGGAGCAAATAATATTAGTAGGAGACCGCACAACTATGGATTAGTTTGAATTGTTAGTGTAAAGGAAAAAATCAATCAGGACGGCATAAGGAACGACCAATTAATTCGAGAAACTAAGGTTGCCTATCACATCGTTCTGTGTGAATCACTACCAATTCAAAATTCTTAGTTGTGTCTTCCTTTTTGGTCATATTGGGTCCGTAATGCCTCTTGATTGCCACTAGAACGATGAATATCTTATCCTTCTTGTGCCATGGGAGAAGTGGAATTCGTTACTGGGGCATTAATCAGGGTGCATGCACAAGAGGTTGAGGGAACCATAAGAAAGAGGTCGAGGGAACCATAAGACAGTAGCGAAGAAGAATAATGAGTCACGAAATAAAAAATTTAGCTTTTTTTTCTCGAGGCAAGGCTCCATAATCGGCTTGCCCAGGGCTCTGGATACCCGATTCAGGAGCCACGATCTTGCTGCAAGAATTCGAAGTCAGATCTCCCAGGAATACTGCAAAACACCCATGTTTTTCTTCATCCCCAAAGAAGCCGCAACCAACAGGAGTTCTTTCAAAGGAAGCTGCAACATCAGTTTCAAGGGAATATGGCAGACCTAAATCAAATTTAACTGATAGACAATGTTCAAAAAATACGAAATGTTTATGGAGTCTAAACGTATTCATATGAACAGGGCGTAGGTCTTATAAATTGAATATGACAGAATGCAGGTAATGTTAGACGCAGGTATGCAGAACAGACAAAAATGTGGAATTGTTTGAGAGAATGTTAAGCAAAGTAATGCGAGCTGAATCTATGCAGAATTTCAACAGTCGAACCCAAACTCACCGGAAAGAAGCTGAGTTTTCCAACTCCAGCGGTAAAATCTAGCTCCGTATCGACTCACATAAATTAAACCAGCAAAATCATAAACAATGGTATTATTCCAGCAACTCAAATCAAAATTCCAAGATAAGGATATGTAGGAATCAACATCAACCATTTACTTTGAAACTGTATGCATTTCACCATGAATGTGCGCTAGCTAGAGACGAGATGCAGTGAATAGTCAAAGGATTCTCAAAACCACAACTTGTCAGAATATATGGAATATGGCAGTGGCAGACAGTGATTATGTGTAGAAGCCATGCAATGGATAACACAGAGCACAAATAATAATTATGGCAGAGGTGAGCAGCACAGAGGAAAATATAGGAATATTAATTAAGAACTGATTATATCAAACAACGTCAGGGGTAGCGTAGCGTTACATGTAGGTGATTATAGAAAACGGTCAGCAACGTTATTATATGCTAGAGAAAAGCAGGAGCAGTGCATAAAAATGGCGTTGGAGAAATGACAGGTTCTAGCTAAAATTTAGCTAATAAAATATTCATGTGAAAATATTCCTAAGATGTAGAATTGATGGCAGAAATGACTTGCACAAAAAGGCCATAAAACAAATGGCTCAAAGTAATTATGCAGGGCAAGAATATGCCTGCACTGATACCATGTTAAACACACATGGGCAGCAAGAACAATATGAAAGATAAAACATGACAATACAATTTGTATTAACATGAGATATACATTTATAGTACATTGTTGTTACCATTGGGTTTCACATCCCAAGGTCTCTTGGACTACTTTGTCTATTTATCTTCCACACTAACCCATTGAGGATTAGGTGTCCAAAACAAACAAGCATCTTGTGTATTTGCATTGCAAAATAGGCGTATTAGAACCTTGTAATTTCAAATCATTTGGGCGGAAATGCAAATAGTTAGGGTTTCAAAACGTGTTTCACGGGGTCCGCACCCACCGGGTTAGGGACAATGCGTAGGTTCGCACTCGTCCTTAAGGGAAGTTGCGGGACCCCGACTCTTTCGCTTGTACAAAAACGTTGGGGTTCGCAGGGTACACACGGTACGCCTTTGCAACCACTGTGAGCATTTTTTAACCAAAAATTTCTCTAAAAAATGAATTTTAAAGCCCTAAAAATGAAAATGAAACGGATGAAATGCAAGTCAGGGATGATGTGAATTACCTGAAGAGGATGGTTCTCAATTCCAGCAGTCGGATTTTCCACAATCTTCACAAGAAGTTTTCTTACCAAAAGCTCTTACCTTTTACTCCAAAGTCAAATTGTAAAAATGAAATTGCAAAAGCCCTTTTTATGATATTTTTTGAATAAATGAATTTTTGATTTGTTTATTTTCCACTTTAAAAAGGTCACTTTTGATACATTTTTATTAATTTTAAACAGATATGAGTAATGTTTGCAGTTTTTGTGCAGAATATTGGGTTTTCAGAGAGAAATGATCATTTTCAAATTGGTCTTACGCTCTGACTGTTGTTTTTTCATCGGTCTTTCAACTTATTAAATTCCCTCATAATGGAAAGATCGTTACAATAGATCAGTTAAATTAATTTTCATCCGACCCAGCCTCTTCTAAGAGTATTCAACATGTTGGTAAAACCACTATCCCTTATAAGGATGTTGGGGTGGGATTAATTAATGATTTTGGCTTGCTAGGAGCTTTTTCTTTTCCTCCTCCTAACGTCTGACCTTGATTTGCAACCATTCGCATGATTTCATTGAACACTATTGCTTTTGATGATCCTTGGATCGTACCTTCTGATTTCGACGTGGACTCATTTGGTGATGCCATGCCTTTGAGTCCTTTTGAAGTTGCATATGAGGTTGTACAGTCGTTTTCTGACTCTAGTTCAACCAAAATTGATGCAATGAATGTGGTCCATGGGGAGTCACTTTTAATCTCAACCTCAGATTCAACAACTTTTCTAAACCTGTTCGTACTGATGAGCAGATTCGTGAACTTTTATTTGTTGATGATTTAGCATGGGAAGATCTTCATCATCGATCTTCATTTTTATCTGAGCTTGATCATTTCGAAAATGATTTCTCGTCTATTTTTACTACTAATTATGTCAAGGAATCACAAAATCCATTGCAACATCCTGATTCTGAGTTGAATTTGTGAAATATTTCTCGAACAATTCCTATTGAAATTTCAGTGAAACATGGAATTATTGAAAACATTCATATACGTGCTTCTTATACGGACGAGGAAATCCAAACTTATAAAGCCCTATTTCAAGAATTTTGTGATGTGTTTGCCTGGTCATACGAAGAAATGCCAGGAATCAATCCATAAATTGTTGTCCATGAAATAAAAACTTACCCGGATGATAAACACGTCCGGCAACGTTTGCGTCAGATACACTGAAGAAACACTGTTGCTATTAAAGCTGAAGTTGAGAAATTACTTCGAGCAGGTTTCATATATCCAATTCCTTTCACGGATTGGGTATCGAATATTGTTCCTCTTAACAAAAAGGAAGGAACGATAAGAATATGTATTGACTATAGGGATATTAATCGTGTTTATCCTAAAAACAATTATCCAACTCCCTATATCGATCAAATAATTGATGATTGTGCCAGCAGTGAAATGTTCTCCTTTATGGATGGATTTTCAGGTTATAATCAAATTAACATACTCCGTGCTGATCAACCAAAAACAACTTTCATTTGTCCATGGGGGACCTTTGCTTATTGCAAATTACCTTTTGGGTTGAAGAATGCCGGAGAAACTTTTCAATGGGTTATGTCTTACGCATTTCACGACATCAAGCACATTGTGCAGCCTTATCTCGATGATTCAACTGCTCATTCATTATGAAGAGCTAATCATCTCACTCATTTACGAGCCATCTTTATGAGATGTAGGCATTATCGAATTAGGTTGAATCCACACAAATGTCTTTTCTGTATAGAAATGGGTCACTTACTAGGATTTTTTATTTCAAAAGCCAAGAGTCATATCAATCCCTCGAAGGTTGAAGCCATTGTCAAATTACCTCCACCTTCGACTCTTCAGCAACTCCAAAGTTTGCAAGGGAAAGCAAACTTTTTACGCCGATCCATTCCTAACTACGCCGAGATAACGAAAGGTTTTACTAGGTTGTTGAAACAGAATACTCCATTCTTTTGGAATGACATAGCTCAAAAATATTTTGATGCACTTAAACACGTGTTGACCCATGCACCATTATTGCATCCTACCAACTACAACCAAGATTATTTTTTGTACCTCGTCGCTTCTCATTCTACCATTGGGATTGTTTTAGTTCAGGAAGATGAATTGAACATTGAACATGTGATTTACTATCTTTGTCAAACTCTAAATCCAACCGAGCTTAAATATTCACATGTTCAATGTTCATATGTTTCAAAACCTGACATTCATGTCGATCCCTCGAAGGTTGAAGCCATTGTCAAATTACATCTGCCTTCGACTCTTGTCAAGGGAAACCAAACTTTTTACGCTGATTCATTCCTAACTACGCCGAGATAACGAAAGGTTTTACTAGGTTGTGGAAACATAATACTCCATTCTTTTGGGATGAGATAGTTTAGAAATCTTTTGATGCACTTAAACACGCGTTGACCCAGGCACCGTTATTGCATCCTCCCAACTACAACCAGGATTACTTTTTGTATCTCGCTACTTCTCATTCCACCATTGGGATGGTTTTAGTTCAGGAAGGTGAATTCAATGCTGAACATGTGACCTACTAGTGTTGTCAAACACTGAATCCAACCGAGCTTAAATATTCACACATGGAGAAATTGGCCCTGGCAACTGTTCAAGTTGTCCAGCTTTTTCGTCACTACATTCTACTATGGAAAACCACAGTAATTTCTGACTATAACCCTATGACATATATTTTGACTAAAAAATTGCTAGGGGGAAAGTATTCCAAATGGATCGTTATCGTGCAGGAATTTGACATGGAATTTGAAAAATCCAAGTCAAAGAATTCTTTGGTTTTTTTCGGAATTAATGTGTGCCTTCCTGCATACTGATACTGAAACTGTGGCAGAAGAATCCCTTGCGAATGAATCTTTGTTTCTTATTAGTACTCTTCATCCATGTTATGGAGAAATAATTGTCTATCTCCAAACCCAATCATTTCGGCCCTAAATCTCACGATCTCAGTGAAGGAAAATACATTTCCAATCCCAACAGTATAGAATTATTGGAGATACACTCTATCGTCGTGGAGTGGATTCTGTTTTCCACTCCACGACTGGAGTGGATTTGTGGAGTGGACTGCTTACACCTGTGATACTAGTATCATAATTTCAATGACCTATAGTATTTAACCCACTCACAAACCAATAAGACTTCCTCTATATTCAGTTTTTTTAGTCCTAGGTGCACCTACTAGATATTTAGTCCCTTAGTATCCTAACAAAAGCATCCCACATCTCTAGCATCCTTACTCCCTTGTAAAGGTGATGTTTATTTCATTCTTTTGCATAGTTTGGTCATTTTTCCTATGTCTCAGCTCACATGATATTATAAGTAACATTGTTACTCTTTCATAAAAATTTAATCCTCTAGGCGATACCTACTAATTGGGTTGTGCAGCGTCATACCTTCTTGACATACCATTTAATGATTTACACATCAATTTAGTTTAAACCATTCTCTACTTGCCACACCTTCATACTCCACATGAATTCTTGTGGCCTCTCTTCTCTCCAAATGTATGAATATCAATTTAAAATAAGTTGTCTCTGACCCACTTTCGATGGTGAGGATGGCAACTGGAGAATAAGGGATTAAAATTTTATATTCAAACCCTATTCTGCAAAATTTTCTTTTGGTGGTGTTTTCGCCCTTGTTCATTGGCTCTCTAGCTTGTAACTCTACATCCGTCACTTGGCATCTCCACTAGCACATGGATCTTAAATACCTTGAGGGAGAGAAGAATATCTGTCTACGGTTCTCTACGGGTATAACTATCTCATAGGATTTTGTGTTCATTCCACTGCTTTGCATCAGTTTAAAATTGGTTATTTTTCTTGCATCCTTCCATTTGCGGTTCTATCAAGGGTTCATGGTTTCATGTTCTACTGACGCCTTCCCATGTTCATTCCACCCTCATGTATTCAAGTACTCTAACCCTTTTTTCATACCCTTATTATATTTTCTTCCTTGAGCAAGCACACCGTGTTTATTTTATTCCTTCTACTATGTTTATTTTTCATCCCCATTTCTGTTTAATCTCATTTTTGTTTTAGATTTTTTCATGAAATTCCTAGGCTCACTGCCAAGGCTCGGTATCGGAATCATTTCAGGCTATATTCTAATGATAATGTCATTAAGTTTAATTTCTGACACAACAAAATTTTACATTCAACATCGTACCCCAAACTAACCCTTTCCATCACATACAAATCAATGGAGGTGAATGGTTACAGTTTCAACTTCATGACCTCAACACGTAAACTACTCTAACTTCCCTTTTGAGTGTTATTTGTTTCACTAAAGGAAATATTCCTAGTTGGTTTGCATAACTAATATATTTTTCTCTTTTCCACTACACGATAGGTAATATCTCAACCTTGAATCCTCTTCCAATCTTGGTTTAGAAATAGCATATCAAACAACTATTCTCATGTGCGTCTTCTCCAAATTTCTAGCTACAGGCCAGTTGGATCTCTATTGTGAGGGTTTTTGAAATTGTTTGTAGCAAGCCTAGTGGAAATCTAATTGGGGCTTTGTTCATAACCCCCCTCCTCGTTCTTTCTCTTTTTAGGAATTAGATCCCTAGGGTGAGAGAATTCTGAACTTGGGATTTTCCCTTCGACGGTTATGAAATCCTATTTTTGTATACCAGAGATATCATTTTTATTGTCAAGGTATTTTAATTTGGGTAGTTGTGTGCTGTAGAGTCTTAGAAATTATGTGAATTTTTGAATTTATGTAATTAGTACCTTTAGCCACACGATTTGTTTCTCTCGAATAGGGGTTCCCTATAGTATTTTGACTTATCAAAAACATCTCCTTCTTCTTCTTCTTCCAATTTTGCCACGTTGTTGCCAGGTTGTTGCAATCTCAATTCTGTGGAATGGATTCTTATGTTAAATATTCATTATGGTCAGCATGGTCTTAATTCAACGTTTAGGTTTTTCAATTTCCCTCAGTATTCTTTTGATATATATCATTTTCTCCTTGGCCCATTCTGATTCCACAATGTGATTGAAGGCTATAATTGATTCTTAGTTTCTTTTACAAGAAGGAAATAAGCTGGATGGAGCATTACTGCGAATACTTGGTCTAAGTCATGAATTTAATTAGCTAATACTTTGTTACTAATTTACATTAATTTTCATAATAGACTCTTCAGTTTATGAAACTTCTATAGCTATTTCCTTTCAAAGGATTCAAAATTGTTCTTCAGTATTTGAATTGCTTAATGGTCGTATGATGGCAACTATGTGCCCTGTAATTTTCATTTTGTTACTTGGGTCATGGTAAAATGTATAAATCTCTGCATAATGGATAACTGTTATCCTTGTTATAGTTCATGTAGTAGCCTTGGTTTGCCTGATTAGAATGTTGTCTACAATAGGAACAATAGTATTTATCATGGTGTAACAATCCATCTCCACAGTTCCACATACCAATTTTTCCCATTTTCCTTGGAATAAGCCCTCGATTTCCCCTTCTCTCTTTCTTCGCTATGTGCATAGCTGAGTCTATGACTATTAAGAATATTCACTATAAAACTCACAAAAGATTAGGTCTAGCCATGTTCTTGGAAATGATAAGCCGACTACCTTGATTCAATTTATGGTATATCTCTATCATCTACTTATCCTACATAATGTAACTTTGTAAAAAAATGGCACCAAATTTCACTCTTAAAGAGATTAAGGTAATATAATTTCATTGGATAGGCACATCTTCTACCTCAATGTTCTTTACTGATTTATAATGTCAACGATGAATTTTCTCGTATCATATGTTCGACGGTTATCTTTTCCAGATACCGGTCCCCTTTTTTAAATTAGAATGGCAGTGAACTCCCATCTTTTATAGACTCGGACACCCAACATTTACGCTTAACTTTAAATATGTGTTCCCCTACATTCACTAGGATTTTCTATGGGGAACATCACAAACCAAATACCAACCCTTCCTAGTCTAGTATAACAAGTCCTACAGAAATACTATAAATAGTATAAAAGGTCTATTATTCAATAATTTAAAGGGAGAACTTCATACTATCATTATTCCACACTCTTGTTTTTCTAAGGAACACTAGCTATTGAGGATATGAGTTGATTCTAGCATGTCCATCGAGTGCTAATTATGTTATCGTGATGAATTCCATACTAACTAGGTATAATATCAGTTGTGTCCTTCATTACTTCTGTAGAAGCAACCATATATGGAATAGAATTTGTCCAGACATACATATGTACCACTTTTGTATGGATCTACTACATGTAGGGAAGTTAATCTATTAATCAAGATTTTTATACATAATTACATGCAAAACATAAGCATTAAGCTTATGTTTAGGTATTTTCATATTCATAAAACTAACAAATCTCACCCAATTTCAATCATCTTCAACAACCCACATGAAAATACTAAAATGATTATATACACACCCTTTCCATCTATAAACAAATGTCTAACTAATATTTCATGTAGTGTTCCACTTACCATGATAATAATTATAAATTACCCAACTAACTTAGTAATATTTGCCAAGAGAAATCACAATATGTGAATCTCACACCTTTCTCAACCCAACCTAGAACTGCTTCCTCAAGTTTTCCCCGACTTGAGACTTCTTTCATGGGAGACACCAACCTCTGTTGATTCCTTCAATAGGTGTTTAATACCTAGTTTTAATGATAAAGTTTCTGTTAGTGGTGTCCTGCTTTTGTGGAATTTTGTATCCTTTGCCTAGGATTCTCCAGAAAATCCCATCATTATGTCCTATGGTGATTTTAGTCTTTTCTAAGCTTAGCATATTTATCTAGCTAAAAAATTTAATGGATATTTTTCTCACTTCGATTAAACTTATCTAGAATTTTATTCTAGAATACTTACCATGACCGAATAATCAAATCTTATTTATAAATGATTTTTTCTCTTTATTTTATTTTGGTAGGAATCTCGTTTCTAGGTGTCTCATTCCCAAATACACACATATCATCTATTTATTTACTAATAAATAACCATTTACATAATTAACTCAATATTCTTCTTTTCCTTTTCTGTCATTCTCTCTAATCAAACTTAGTCTACTGAGCAATTTTAGCGCACTAGAAACATATTACATTTTTGTAGTTTTTCAGCTTAAAACCAAATAAAATGAACATACTCTTCTACATTCTCCATTAAGCTAAGCTAAAGATGATCAAGTTAATTAAATTTCTTTGAAAATTTATTTTTTATAAAGAATAGTAATATTTTTTAATGTTATAATCTATACATTTTATTTAAAATTATTTATAAATTTGAAAATGCATAATCAAATTGGAAAACCTCATTGTTTTAGAAGTTTTTGAAACATTAAATTATGTTAAATAAAGAAAAATAATTTCATAATCACTCTTACCAATTTTAACAATTACCATAATGTAAAAAAAATTAGAATTGTTGGAATATGTCACTTATATGTAGAGTCTATTAGGCACAGAATTACATTATTTTTGATGAGTTTTATATATATATATAAAACGTAAGTTATTTTAAAATTACTTAAAATTTTATAGACTAGTTTAGTTTTATTTTAATTCAAGATTTACTAAATATTTACAGTGATCAAATTTCTTGAGATACAACTTTATTTTAAATTAAAATTATATTTGGTTTTTCTTAGTGCTTCGTAAATCTAGAGATAATACAGATCTAGATTGATTATAACAGAGATGAAATTGAGATTTAAATATCACTATAAACTAGACTTTTACATGATATATACAACTAATAAAGGTAATTCAATTATAAAAACATATACAAATATATTGCCTTAAATTCTTTCATATATTGGTAAAATAATATTCATGTATCAAGAATCAAGAATTAAATTTTGTTAGGTTGAATGTAAACATAAAAGTGATTCATTCAAAACCTAATTATCATCATTGATGAAAAGTCCAAAAAACTTAAATAGTGATTATTTATGATTCATTATTGAATTGGTTCTATTTTATTTTCGGAAACCATACACACCCAAACAAAATCCGAAAAACCATTATGTGAATATTCCTAAAAATAAACCTGAAATGTATTCCAAATATGCCAAAAGATGTGTGAGAATAAGTTTAAAGGTAGAATACAAACATGGTGAAAAAAATAATAATTGATTATTATTGAACATTAATGTGTGCAATTCGTGCTAACTTACAAACTCTATGCATTATGTGTATACATTTCAGCTTTACTGAATGTAATACTCTAAATCTCATGTATAATGGTTTAACTTAAGGTTATAGATATGCATTATATATTGTAATATGTGATTTATATAATATGCATTATATATTTTAATATTTTATTTATATATTAAATGAGATTAATTGTAAGAGAGTTGTAAATATAAAATATATATAAAGAAATATATTTTATTATGTCTTTTTGGTTTTTTAAATTAAATTTATAGTACTTTATCTTTAATCTATGGGTATAAACTATATATTATAATAAACATTATGTATGTTAAATTAGAATAATCGTAAAATAGTTATAAACTATAAAATACTATATTTTTTTTTTCTCTGTAAAACTAGCTACTATATTATGTACAATGAGAAATTTACATCCAGGATGGCATTGTGCCCAAGGCCAGCAATGGCACTGTGGGCTTGGTTTTCATAAAACAGAACATGCCTTCGCAGGGGCCTTACTGCTAAACTGAGACTCTCAAAATGAGCCATCGAGATACCGACAAAACCTCCACTGTTCTGAAATCGCCCACGCAGGGGCGCGATGGCTGCCTTGAACCGCCCACGCAGGGGCATGATATCTGACTGTGACCGCCCACGCAGGGGCGCGATGGCTGCCTTGAACCGCCCATGCAGGGGCATGATATCTGACTGTGACCGCCCACGCAGGGGCACGAAAGCCGGCTAGAACTGCCGACGCAAGGGCATAAAAACAAAACATGAGCATCCCACTCTAAGGCTTCAGACAAAAACATAGCCATAGAAATAATCAGAACCAGAGAGTATGAGTACAAAACCTGAACAACGCTGGGCGAGGAAGAGGCGGTCCAGCTGAGGGCTATTCGGGGGGCTTTTCCTCAACCACTTCGCACCAGCCATATTTCTCCCGCAGAGTGTCCCAGTCCTCCTCAGCTTCTTCCTTGGAGGTCGTAGCTTCCTGAGCATGACGGCTTTTGGGGGCTTGCCCAGGTGCCTCCGCTGGTGTTTGTTCTTCTGTTCCCTAGCCTCCCACTGGGGTATTCTCCATGTTGCTCGCGCCTCCTTCTTCGCCCTAAGATTCTTCGAGAAAAAGGATTGAAACGTGGGAATTGATGCGGGGCCTGTCCCGGGTGCTGCTAAATGAGAAGATGGCAGACCCGAATGCGGGTGCAGGGGCTGGCTCAGCCTTAGAGTCACCCGAGTCTAGGAACTGGCTGACCTGAAGGGGGGTGGCTTGAATTCCTTTGTGGCAGTGACAGCGACAGCATTGAACCCATGGTCGTGAAGCTGGAGGGCGAGCTGGCCTTCCCCGAGCTGGACCTCTTCGGCGGAACATGGCTGCAGGGGCAGATACGGTTGCAGGTGCAGAGATGGCTCTGCGCCCCACTGTCCAGAGCCTCTTCCGTGTAGTGCCCACACAGCAATCAGAGATAATCCCGTAAACGTCTCCCACACAACTAGAAACCGGGGCGAGGATGCTGCAGACAAACGACTGTGCTCCATGTCTCGGCCTACCTCCTTTAATATCCACCCAAATCGCCTCAGCTGCGAGTTGCGTACAGTCCATTGTGACATAACCCGCATTGAATGCCTGTCGCCCTTCCTGTGAAGAAATTCCTTGGCGGCGAGGAGTGAATTTAATGCAGAGTTTGGACACGGGGTAGCACATGGCTTCCATGTGGCTCCTCGCTTACATCTGTCCCGTCACCCGCATCCAGGGCTGTTGCATCCTTTCGAATCAAGCTGGCACATTCTTGACCCTGAGCAGTATTAGGAATTATGCTGATGCTGCCAGTGATGAGGGTGCTGGCATTATCTACTCCTATATTGGCCAGAAGGTCAACAACCTTATTGCCTTCCCTTTTAGTGTGCATGAACGTGATGACTATGTTATTGCGGAGAAAGTGTTCAATATCCTTCAGCCTAGCTTCGAGTCGCCAGCTAGTGGCGATTTTACTTGCTTGGGATCCATTTTGGAGGCGCTTTGCCATGTGAATGAGGATCTGGGAGTCTCCTTCCATGATTAGTGGTTGAAGGTTGTGATTCCATGCTAGAGTGAGTCCTTGCCAAAGACCTTCCAGCTCAGCTGAGTTGTTAGTGTCCCAACCTATATTTCTAAAATAGATCTGCATGAGAGAGCCTTCGTGATCTCTTATGATTCCTCCAAAGCCCGCTGTGCCTGGATTTCCCTTAGAGGCACCATCGAAGTTGAGCTTATAGGAATGCTTTGGGGGAGCCTTCCACTTGCAATTATTGATGTTGCTGCTTTTGGCCCAATCAGACTTCTGAAGAGCCTGTGGTAGAACCAATTGCCAGTTGTTTAGGATATTTTCCTCATTTGCTTGTGAAGGAAAATCCTCCTGTGACCATGATCGGAGCATCAGAGTTTCTTGAAGATTCGTGCACAGCCTTTTCCATATATCCTCTGTTTGGGAGCACTGATTTTTAAAGATTCGCTTGTTTCTTTCTTTCCAGATGCTCCAAAGGATTAATCCTGGGAGGATGTTCCATAAACGATTTAGGAGCTCCCTTTTGTAAGGTCTTTGGGGCCATTGTCTTAAAGAGTTGATTATGTTGTTCGCCTTCGTGCATTGTCTTTAACATCTGAAGCTCGCATTCTCCCATAGCTGATTGGCGAGGGGACAGGCATCCAAAAGGTGTTGGAGGGTTTCCTCATTTTGCTTGCAATTATGGCAGTAGGATGGGCCCTGGAAATTTCTTCTTCTTAGTTTATCCCAAGTGAGTATTCGTTTGTGTCCTACTAGCCATAAGAAGTGTGTGATTTTGGGCCATGAATCAAGCTCCCATATTTTTCTCCAGATGGTGTCAGAAGGAGCGTCGTTGTTGTGTAATATTTTATACGCTTCTGAAGGTGAGTAGGTGCCTTTTGGTTGATATCCCCATCGAAGGATGTCATTGCCTTCATTGTATCTGATGTTTCTCTTCTTCAGCTCCATCTCCAGCTGCTCAGCGTCTTGAAGGTCAGTATTGTGGATTAGCGGATTACCCTGTTTCCATTGCCTGAAGCTGTGCTCCCCCTCCTATAGCCAGTACTGTTGGACCTTTTCCTGCTGCTGCTCCTGCCTGATGGGAGCTGGATCTGGGAACAGTATACTGTTGAGTTTTGGCATTTGGTTCCAAGCATTAGTCCAGAAACGTGTTGTCCTACCATTCCTCACTTCCCAGAAACTGTGCCTTTGTATTAGTTGATAGTGTTGTTTGGCAGCATTCCACATTAACGAACCCTTTTCGGTGGGAGTGAACCTGATGAGGTCCTCCTGAGGTCTGTTGGTAGCATATTTGGCTGTCCAGAGATTGGCCCAGGGCTTGTCTGGATTGGTAGCCCATTGCCACCAGATTTTTGCCCCCATGATGGTGTTGCTGTGCTCAGGGTCTCTTAGACCGATCCCCCCTTTGTCTTTGGGCGTACAAACAGTGGCCCAATTTACCAGGGCCCATTTACGATTGGTTGCCGTGCTGCCCCACAGGAAGCTACGCTGAAGGTTTCTTATTTTTTTAAGAACCCATTTCGGCGCTGCTAAAATTGAGAACATATAGAGCGGCATAGCTTGAAGCACAGATTTGATGAGCACAACTCGACTGAAAAGATTTAAGGATCTATGAGTTCACAAGTTAAGGCGAGATTCGAGCTTTTCAAGAAGAGATTGCCAGGTCGAGTGCTTTATGGCTTAGGTAGTGAGCAGAGCTCCTAGATATTTGGACGGGAGGGAAGTAGAGGGGAATCCTAAAATGCGGGTAACCGCTGCTTTGACTGAGGGGGGAGTGTGGAAGAAGAAAATATGAGACTTAGAGGAGTTAACATTGGTGCCAGAGGCTTCTGAAAAATCGTTGAGTAAGGCTTTGAAGCGAGAGGCTTCCTGGACTGAGGGGTATCCAAAGAGCATAGTGTCGTCGACAAACTACTGGTGGGAGTTGGCAGGGGTGTTATGAACCGAAAGACCTTTGAGCTGATGAGAGAGGAGCGCATTTTTTATGTGACGCCCTAAACCCTCAGCCATTAGGACAAAGAGGAAGAGAGAAAGAGGGTCGCATTGCCGGATTCCTCTAGTCGGCAAAAAGGGCTGAGAGGGGATACCATTGATAATAAGGGAGAATTGAGTTGAGGTTATTAGACTCGTAATCCATCGAACCCACATTGAGCAAAAACCAAAGGCTGTGAGCATGTGCTGAATGTAAGTCCAGCTTAGTTTATCAAAAGCCTTAGAGAGGTCCAGTTTAAGGAGCATACCTGCTTGCTTTGTGGTTTTGAGGGCATGAATTATCTCGTGTGTGAGAAGGATTCCATCCATGATTTTCCTCCCTTCCACATAGCCTGATTGTTCCGGAGATATGAGCATGGGAAGGAGGGGCTTGAGCCAGTTCGCAATCACTTTAGATATAACTTTGTAGATGACATTGCAAAGAGTTATCGGCTTGTACTTGTCAGAGGGGATAGAATCTTCCTCTTTTTGGATGAGCGCAATGAAGGTTGTGTTTAAAGATGGGAGCAGCCAATGGAGGTTTCTTGATTCTTCTACAATTTGGCAAACCTCGTGCTTTATCAGTTCCCAGAAGGTGTGGAAGGAAGTGGTGGTGAAACCATCTGGACCAGGGGCCTTACCTTCCTTTAGTTGAGACATAGCCTCGTCTACCTCCTGCAACAGAATGGGGCGAAGGAGAATTTCAGTATGCTCTTCCGTGATAATCTTTGGCACATTGTTGGTAATTCTTGCAATTTCCGGGCGCCTGTCTCCTTCAGGCTCTATGTGGACTTGAACAAAGTGCTTGTGAAATTCCTTCTCAATGTCCTCGTGTTTTTCTATTTTGGCGCCTTCCTGAGTTTGAATGAAAGGAATGTTGTTGTGCATTCTTCGTTGAACTGTGGTTCTATGGAAGAATTTGGTATTCCGTTCACCTTCCCTCAGCCATCTTATTCTGGATTTTTGCTTCCAGTATATTTCCTCCTATTTTCGCCTTTCCTCCAATTTGTTGTGGATGTTACGTTCTTGTGCTAGCGTTTCTTCAGTGTGCCCCTCTGTTATTATCTTTTGTTGAAGAGCTGACAATTCCTTGCTTAGTGCTTTTTGTGCTGTGAATATGTCCCCAAAGGTCTCCCTATTCCACTGTTTTAGTTGACCTTTTAAAAACCTGAGTTTTTGTTGAAGCTGAACATCTTAGATCCCTCAGGCGGGGTGAAGGATGTCAAGATGTTTTTGACCATGTCCTTGAACGAAGGATGTGTGAGCCAGAACTCTTCGAGGCGGAAGGGTCTTCTGGTGGGATTTCCTGGTCTTTGCCATTGAATGGCAATCAGCCAGTGATCCGATCCAATGTGGGGAAGGATTGTTGTTGAGAAGTATCCTCCCAGGTGAATCGCATTATCTGATAAGAGGAAGAGATCTAGTTTGGAGCCTATTTGATGCCTGTTGGCTCTGCGGTTGCTCCAGGTGATAGTTCCATTGCTAAAAGGCATATCTATGAGAGAGGTATTCTAAATGAATTCCTTGAAGTGGGAGCTTTCAGGGTCCAGTCTGTTGCGCCCGCCAATCTTCTCCTCTAGCTTGGTGATCATATTAAAATCCCCACCTATTATCCAGAGTGGGTGCCTTCTATTATTGTTCAAGACCTCTATTGTATCAAGAAGGGAAACTTTACTTCCTGATTCTTGAGGGAAGTAAACATTTGAGAGATTTCCATGGATGTTCGTGCCAAGGATGTGAAAAGCCACCTGGATGAAATGATGGGAGGCATGCAGATCTGATATAGCTATTGCTTATGTGTTCCAAGCAATAGCCAGCCCTCCCGAAGCTCCCGAGGCATCCACTGTTGCTGATCGACAACCTGGCTAGGCCTTGGAGAGGATGCTGTCTAATGTTGAGATGTTACATTTGGTTTCTTGCAGAAAGCACATTTGAGGTTTTTCCATCTTAATCATGTTTTTTAACATTCTAAGTTTGTTGGGGCTATTGAGTACTCTAACATTCCATGATATTAGCTTCATAGTTAACTATTGATGGAGGGTTTGTAGTACTTCGTCAGTTTAGCATACCTGCACGAGTCTACCAGTATCTTTCCTACCTCAATCGTTCTCTGGAGATCCGTTTTTCTTCCTCTTTTCTTGGATTCTTTTGGGAGTTGATAGCCGTCCCAATGGCTGCCAAGTTGTATGCCTAGTTGCTGCTGGTGGAAGGCCCTGGAGATAACCACCTCTAGCTTGTTGATTTGAGCCTCTCAGATGTTGTCGTAGGCCTTATTATGGCAGGCCAGCTCTAGCTCTATGATCTCTAGGCCATTCATGTCTATGCTCTCGGGTTCTTCTTCCATTCGCTGCACTTGATTGTCTCCATCCAGATTTGGCTCTGAGCTTTGTTGGGGTTCTGGTTTTCCATCAATATCCATATCCTTGCCTTTTCCTTCCAGCTCTGTGAGTCCATCCGAAAGGATAGCCAGGTTGCTGTGGGGGGGATGGGGGGGGGATGTTTTGATGCAAGCCTGGACCGCTCCAGGCCACTACTACCAGGATCTCTGACATCAAGCATATAAAGCTTGATTCATGGCCTGTAATCTCATGACAAAACCCATGCTTGAATTAATTACTATGCTATGAAAGCCATACTCGTACTCTTCATGCAATTTCCTTAAAAGAAGCATACAATATGTGGACTTCGTTCTCACACAACATCACACAGATATGTGTAAACTTACACCACCAGTCATTCATAATTAAGGCGTATATCCGTGTATGCACATAAGGGAAAGCTCCGTTCATAATACAGATGGAATGCATTAGTTTTGTTAGGACAGGTCGCCCTCGGCTGTATGCTAATCGTAGGCAGTTCTCGTCCTTAGTTTGATATGCCAGACAATTAGAAACCCGTGCTACAACGTTCCTCCAACCTTAAGCAACTATAACAGTCACAGTTTGTAAGTTTCAGACGCATACCATGTATATATATATTATATTATATATATATATATTTACGACATCCGCTGTATTCTTAGACTCCATTCAATTATTGCTGCAAGTTATATCCTCCTTACGCAGGCTCATATGGATACATGCACCTCCGATTGCTCCATTTAGAACTCGCACTCTGTGAAAATACGTCTCCGTCCTGCAATAGACTTTGAAAACCGGCATATAAATTATGAATTCTCAAACTGTTATTACAATTACGCCCAATTCTGGTTTAGTCCATATATATGTGGATAATCCAAAGCATATTAATGATGCTGAGCGCCCCATTACCAAGAAACCCATCACATTAATCAACAAGCACCGGTTTATTAAGCATGGGAAACAATATCCGCATTTCCATCAAAACAAGCGATTGACATCTGATTTTAATGGAACCAAATTAAATACACAGTCAAACAGCACCAGTATACATGCGCATTCTTACCAGTGCCTCATGAAAATTCATATTATATAACATCAATTACAATCAGAGACGGAAATTCAAGAATCAGCAGTTGTCCACTTAACAATTACGATTTCAACATGCTCATATTCAAATAAAACAAATATTTACACAGAACTTGCTCTTCATGGCCAGATATACAATCTATGGCCCCTTCACAATTGAAGGCTTACAGCCTTGCTCACTTCTCACACTCAATCCTTCACGCTCACTAGCTTTTTTTTTTCCCTCAAAAAGCCCTCCTATTTATACAATTTAAAAAAAATCATTTAATTAAATGCTCAATCCTTCACTTCCTCAACAAACCCCTAAATCTCTCAACATCCCTAAAGGATAGATTCTCATCCCTAAAACTCTTGAAACTAAATCTAACTTACGCTTATAATTAATTCTGAAATATTTCAAGGCTAATTTCTCTCTTGCTGTCCAACTATTTGGAAACATCACAAATCCTCTCAAAATATCATAAATATTTACATAAAATTAATAATTTCTCAAAAACATGAGACTCCTAGGTTTAATAAAAATACAAGGTATTTTCCCAAGCTAATGCTCCTGCATCAGACTCCCAAGGTTGAAAATAACCATGATCTCCAGATCATGCTTTTTAAATCTTTGTCCACCTGGATCCCACATTTTATTTTGTAATCTTGCCATGCTTGTCGATTGCTTCACTACTATTGCTATCTATTGTTGTCTTCTAGATTTCCATATTTTGTGCTGCATCGCTCCACTGGCTGTGCTCTCACAATCTTTTACTGTCTTTCTTTTGCTGCTTCTCCTTTGTTTTATTGCTGCTGGCCTCTTCCGGGATTCTTTCATCATCATCCGCCTCATTAGTTCAATTTCCAACTCTTTTGTCAGCACATCAGTATGTTGATTTGTATTTACCATGAGACTGTTAACTAGTCTCTCCTTCTTACCATCATCTGCTCCATAACTATCATTCATGAGAACTTTCCTGCCTTGCTTCCTTAGCAAATTATCCTGCACATAAGTCCTTTGTCTCTCCAACTCTCTTCTTTGGAGATCTAGTTTCCTATACAATTCAACAACTTCATTAGAAGTAGAACTTGGAAACTTCATACGATTTTCCATACCTTCACCAATGCTTGACCAATCATCAGCTGGTCCTTCTCTTTCTGCATCAACATCCTGATTAGACTCCTTCATAATTAATTATAAGCCTAAGTTAGGAGGCAATGGGAGGTGGAGGGGTGGATGAGGTGGGGGGAGCAGAGACATCTCCAGAGAGCGAGGGATGGTCTTCAGAGATTCTCGATAGGGTTTCAAAACTATTCTTGGTGGATGGTTCTTGGTTATTCGCTTGCTGAGGCTTGTTACTGTTGTTCGGCTTCTTTTGAGCACGCTTTCTACTCGGGGCCTTTGTGAAGCCATCTTGGGCTGGTGCTTCAGAGGATACAGGGGAGGCAGTTTTGACATTTAGCGGATAGTCCCGGAAAAAATGCCCTAAAGCATGGCATTTTCTACACCGGAAGGGGACGTGATCATAGTCCAGAGGCTGAATCCATTCTTCATCCCTGTGAAAAAGACTTATCGATTCTGGAAAAGCTTCATTCATTCTGATAAAGACGCATATGCGAGCATAGGATATATGTATGCGTTTTTTTGTTTCTTCAGCAGTCGTGATGAATTCCCCTATTTCATTTCCTATATTTTTGAGGATGTCCTCATCCCAATACTCATTTGGAAGCGAGTACAACCTAATCCACACTGGTGCCCATGTGAGATCTTCCTTATCTGGGTTGAATCTTGGTATCCAATCCCTCAGGTACACACCTGCTGAGTTGAAAAAATAGGGTCCCTCACCTACGATTCTGTATTTGTCCTCCAGATAGAAGAAGATTGCCCGTAAGAAGCCTTTCAGCCCGAGCTGCAAGGTTACATCTCCTTTTGTCTTCCATTTCGCCGCAATCCATCTGTATAGGGCCCTCTTTGTCGGCCAAAACCCTATGAACTTCCCGATAAGGGCGTGATCCCTCATGTATTCAATTCTCTGGTCTATTTTGTGGCCTGGCAGCTCTATTCTGGGACGCTCCTTGGCTATGGGTCTGCAGGTTGCAGAAGTGACTTTCGTGGTTTCCCCCTGATTCTCCCCAATGTCTCATGCGGCACTATTGTTTTCCTCCTGCCTTTCTGTCGTTTTGCTTCTGTGCTGATGCATTTTATTTTGGTTCATTATTCCCTTGTCTATAGATCCGAATACCAGCTCTTGTTTAGGTCCGTGCAACGAAGTTTTTGCGCCTGGGGAGGGCTCTGGCGCCCCCCTGCGAGGTTTCCATTGCGTACCTGAGAACCCTGCCGCGCTGCTGCACGTTCGGGCCCCTGGTTCAACGTCTGAAGCGGTTCAGAGGTGGGCAGACTGTGCCGTGATAGAGAACCCTAATCGCCGTTGCAGAGAACCTTAATCACCGTTCAAGCAACCGTCCATCTTTAGCCAATATAAAATACTATATTAAGAATATTATAAATTTATTTTAAATAATTTATTTATCTCAATTTTATTTTTATGTAATTTAGCTAGACAAAATGTTTACACAATAAAATAACACTAAACATCTCAATATCTCTTCTATAATATCACTTTGATATATTATTATTATATTATTATTTTTGTTCTTATTGTTCATCTAATTATAAATAAAATATCCTTATAAAATTAGAAAATATTGTCTTAGTTACATTACATTATATTTAATATTAAAGTTTAACATCTAACGCATTTACATCTTTCATATAAAACTATAAATGTCACAATAATTTTTATTTTTATTTTTATGTCTTTTATAAACTATAGAATATCACAATTTTTTTTTATTTTAAATAAAAAATTAAAAATATGAATTTCCACCATGAAATTCTTATTAAAAATGATTTTGTGATTATCACATCCTTCAAATATTATGCCCATATCACTTTTCCATCCATATAATATACTATTATCTATTATTCATCATTACTATGTGATTCTCACACGCACATGTAATTACTAACTTCTAATATTAAAATTAAAACATTTCGCCTATCAATTTCTTAACTCCTTTTTTTACACATATCTATTAAGTAGATTTTTTCAATTTTCTTCAAGTGGGTGCATTGGTATCTAATCTCTAGTTAGCTAATACTTCTGGCTATTTTTTTGGGTTAAAACTCCAATTGAGTTATGTTATTATTTTCATTTCTTGAACTCTTGAATTAAAGATTTATAATAAAATAATAGGTTAAATTGACTTATGTACAACTTCTTAATATATACATTTTCTTAATATAATGTTGGTTCTTTATTTCAATTATAGGTCAATATAATATTTTTAATAAGGGTTTAATTTAATATTTCAAACTAATCCATTAACATTCGAATGTTATTCATTCACATTCGAATGTTATTCATTCACATTAAACAAAATACATCACTAACCGGAAAACATATTCACCAATCTTGTATTCACTACATTACTTGAAATGTGATTTTCATAATTTATACAAAAAATGAAAAATATGTTAAAAAAAATCTTTTTTTTCTTATATTTAATCTAGATTCCAATAGTTTGTGAGAATTCATTTTTATATTTTCTTATTAAATTAGGAAAATTATTCATAATATTAAAAATTTATTTTGTTCAAATTTTGTTAAGGAGAAAAAAAACATTATAGTCATTTAGTTTATTTGGTTAACACAATACATGTTATCTAAACATGAAATAACTTTTAAATGAGCAATAAAAATATATTTACAAATCGATAAAACAAAATGTTTACTTTAGTCATTTTCATAACAAATATATAATTGGATCATCAATATTTTGACACTTTAAAATAATAAGTCTAGTCTATCATAGTAATGAGTAATTAGATTACACCAGGTCTTACAAAAAAACCTCCATATCATAAATTCTTTTTACAATTTTTGAAATAAATAAGGAATTTTTTATGAATCTTAGTTAGATATTTTCATGTAGAAAAAGTAGGACTATAATTGGGCCACCTAACTTTAGCTAACTCACCAAACATTGTCAAATTTATCAACTATGCTAATCTAATACGTAAAATTGTTTAGCCATTAAGATGCCCTCATCTAATATCTACACGTAAATTAATTCAATAACATTTGAAAAGTCATAAATACAAAGATATAAAAGTAAAACATGAAAAATATAACATGTACATCCAAAAAATGTAAATATTTTAACATAATACGGACTAGACACATTTTTCTCTAAACTCTTAAAAAATTCAGCATGATGGGGTGATAACTTTTGTCCCTTGCAAAATTTAGTTTAAACCTTCCCATCTTTACTTACAAAAATAATTTATCCCCAACCTCATACTTATGATACATCATATACACATTTACATTTACATGACATTTCTATTTATTAATTTTTTCAATCTTATTTTGGTTATTCATCTAAATGTTAAATCACCTCAAATACGACCAGAACTCTATTCTCTCCTCTATTAAAAAAATTAGTGTTTCACATTGTCTTTCATATCTGAACCGTTTTTATAGAACATTAAACTTAATGTTATAAGAAAATGTGAAAGTGTTAGAAATTCCTTGCAATTATTGTGTTGATCTATAATGTACCTTCTAAAAAGATCTTCCAAAATATTATTAATCCGCTTAGCTTTGTTGATAAACTTTGAGAGAGACAGAGTACTAAATTTAAGGTGTTTTCTTAGTACATCATGAAAACTTGTCTAAAAACTACCTACAATGTAGCCTTACTATATTTCATTAATAAATGCTCTAACAATTTCTTCAGTTTCATCGGTTGTCTTCGGTGTAACGAAATGAAATTATTTTTCAGAAGTGTGTAAGAAAATAAATATTAAGTCACGTCACTTCAATGTCATGGATACAAAATCCATAGAAATATCTTCACATTTCTTTTTTGTGATCACATATCGCTATAAAATTATAAAAATATGTTTATTTTAGTCGTTTACTTGCTGTTATTTGATATATCTTACAAAAAAATCTACTAGGTCTCTCTTCATTTATTTATGAAGGAACATGGATTTGAGATATATGTTCGTTATTTTCACTCTGATCTACACACCACTCTATGATCTTCCCATAAGATCGGGCTACATATTTATTAGTCTCGTTGCACATATATTTTTTCATGAAATTGAAATAAACCATCATCCTACCATGCAATTTGTTATACTTGTATTTTGCATGATGGACGTTGGAAAGATGATAGTAATTGTTATTACACTAAAATATATAACTGTTTAAAAATATTATAATTATTTCATGTGAATGATTACCTCAATTGAGAAAAATGTTCATAGTAAGTTGGGAAAAGTTCAGAATTGGCTCTGAAAAGCGAGCAAAAGCTTTTTATTAGAAAAGTAATCTCATAATATGTTGCCCAAATCTCATAAGTATAATAGAAGTTTTTTACCTAAGTTGTAATTTCTTAGTTGGCATGCCATTAAGCATATAAGTAATAAATAAGTGTATTCACCTCAATCATCAACCATCAAACCTATCTCTAAGTTCTTCTATATTACATTAATAACATGCCAAATTGGATGATAAGGAGGATTTATCTTTTGAGATTTGTTTGGATAGAGTGCATGATGAGGAAAGTATCTTAAAGATCTTCAAGCTAAAATATCTATTGAAAAGTTTGTTAATAAATCTTTGTCAAAAATAATATAAATATATGTTCTTCTCGAATTATTTCCATTTCTTTATTTATATTAGTAGTCCCATTTTGACTCGAGTAGAATTGATTAGATTTGATTTTCATTTCATTCATTTTGTACAAAATGCGTTAGAGAAAGGCGTATTTTCAACTTGTATATACATACTAGAGGTGATAAATTTATAGAAAATAATTACAAATGTTTTTATAAATATGTCAAATAAGATCATTTTTGTAATGTGAAATGACCCCTTATTCAAAATATTTTATTTTCGGCCAAATTTAGCCCATTTAGACATGTATCAATACACTTCCAAATGATTAGCATATGCATCTCTGAGTCATTGGGAATACTATTATACCAATCTTCGCTTTAATAAGCCTCATATAGGATTGGGTAATAATTCTACTTCATCAAGGCATTAAACTTCAATAATTTTCTAGTCCACATCTACATCATATTGGAAACTCAAGTGCTAAGAAAGTGAAGCTTGACACCATATATATGACCTTGGATAGGGATTTTCTATTTCTAAAAGGTTTTGGCCAAATATAATGGGCAATGGATTTATATTATTTTAAATTTATGATGCCAATTATATCTCTAAATGGGGTCATGACTTTAAAGAAGAATATAAAAAGATGAATATATGTGCCATCTTCCTTTAAAATTTCCATTTGTAGGATTGAGATCCAAAGCTACTAAGAAGATTCAATTTGACACCACACAATATTTGAAGCTAGAAACCCTATATTTAAACATTGGTTCCTTGATTAGCCATACTTTGTTTGTGGTGTGAATTTGTTTTATGAAACATCTTTATCAGAGGAGGAGTCGGTGTGTGAATTCAAAACTATACAAAGGGTGATACATCAATTATTGTATATTGTAGTACTACTGAAGTTTCCGAGGAGGTCTCAAAGTTATTATAACATATAGGTGTTGAGGTTGGGCCTTATCATCTTGAAATGTCAAGTGTTTCCTCAGTGGCTATACATTGATATTTTTTTCAAATATGAGCTACATATTCTTGTGGAAACTATCACTTATGGTATGGGCATTAACAAGCCCAACATAAAGTGCACAACATATTATGGGTGTCCAAATAATCTAAAATATTATTATGAAGAGAGTGGCAAGCGTGCTTAAAATGGACTACACTCAAAATGTTGGCTATACTATAAAAATGATGGTTTTAGGAAAGAAGGCTTGTACATATGAAATTCACACACCAAATATGGGAAGAAGGGAGAGTAAATTCTGCCTGTACTAGCACATAAATATTCTACCATAGCACTACAAGATGTCATAGGAAATATATTTCAAAGTACTTTATTGGGAATGCAAGTTTTTACATCTGTGGTAATTGTAAAAATTGTTGAACTACAACACTTGTTGAACAATGGGATATGGAAAGCAAATTTTTTTGTTTCTCACTTATATTCAATCTCATTGAGGTTTTTATGACCTTAATGTTCCAACCAATCTTATTTGTAGAGATTAACGAAAAAAGTGACATTGTATGAGTATGATAAGCTTTCATTAGAATAATTTGGTGAAAACTATTTAAAAAACTAGTGGAAGGATCCTAGTGATCAACTAATTAGACTAGATCATTTAAACAATAAAGTGACTAATATTCCCCGGATGCGGGTGATGAGACGTGTGATGAAGAGGAGCCACATGGAGGACATGGGCTGCCTCGTGTCCCAGCTGAACATTGATGATGCCCTTTGCCGCCATGGATAGTCGACTCAAGAAGGGCGACCGACATTCAATGCTACTTATGGCTCCAAGAATCGAAGGCAATTTGCAGTTATGGCGTACAAGTGTCAAGGGAACTGCTGGATGGTTTTTAAGGATGAAGAGCCGAGCCATGGAGAATAGTTGGCTCGCCGATGCTCTGTCCCTCGGGTCTATACTCTTGTGGACAGTGTTAGCGAGCTCAATTCTGATAATAGTCTGCGTATTCTTCAGAGGAGATTCTGGATCACGGGTCGCTACGACCTCTCCGCTCCTGCCTTCTTCTCAGCCCCTGCAACCCCTGCAATCATGTATCGTAGAAGGGGTCCAGCCCACGGAAGACCGGCTCACCCTCCAGCTGAGCGTCCTCGTGTTCAGTGTTGCTGCTGCTGGTGTCATAGGGGAATTCAAGCTACCCCCTTATAGGCAAGCCAGTATATGGATTCCAACGCTCCTAACACTGAGCCGGCCCCTGCGCCTGCCTTTGGATCCACCATATTCACCTTCAGCTGCTCACAGGATCGCCCGCGCATCAATGCACATGTTTCAGTCCTTTTTCTTGAGGAAGCTCAGGACGAAGCTGGAGGAGCGAGCAGTGGGGAGAGAACTCCACGGGGCAGCCTGGGCGCGGAAGAAAGGCAACCTACGGAGGAACCTGGACAAGCCTCCAAAAGCTCTCCAGCTCAGGAAGCAGCGACCTCGAAGGCGGAAGTGGAGGAGGACTGGGAAACTTTGCGAGAGAGATATGGATGGTGTGAAGTGGTGGAGGAAAAGCCTCCAGAGTAGCCAGCTGCTGATCCGCTTCCTCTGCACACGGCGATGGTATGGGTATGTTGGAGCCCTCCTTGGCTTTGAGTATGTTCATATCTCTGTTTTATATTTTCTCTGGCCTAATTTCAACTCAAATCACACAATGGCCAAGTCTTTTGAAACCCCGGCGAGGGATTTTGCATTTTGTTCTTATGGGCAGTCTCAGTTAATTGTCATGCCCCTGCATGGCAATCTCAGTCTATGGTCAAGCCCCTGCGTGGGCAATTTCAGTAAGTTTCTCGCCCCTGCATGGGTCGTTCAGTCTATTCGAATTTTGCTTGGTGGCTCCAGACCCCTTTTTGGGTATAGTTACAACGCCCCTGCGCGGGTAGTTTCAGTAAATTTTCAGACCCCTGTATGTTCGGGCCGAAGTCCGGTAGGAGTCTCAATGGCCTTTTTGGGTCTCGTCCTAACGCCCACAGTGCCACTGTTGGACTTGGGCACTTTGTTTTCTTGTATGTAAATTGCACCCTGTACATAATATATTAGTTAGTCTTACTGAGAAAAAAAAAAATAAAGTGACTAATATTAAATATGCTAAGTACTAATAGTTTTATCCACCCTAATCAAAAATTCTGTCAATAACACAACCAAGTAACCCATCCTCCTTCTATATTACCTTTACCTCATGTCATGATCAAACAGGAAAATAGGAAGAATGAATCAATGAAAGAGAGAGAAATGAAGATAATGTTAAATAACTAATTTAACATTATAAGTAAGAAGTAGCATATATTCACCTAATTCATATACCATCAAACCTATCTCTAATTTCTTCTACATTACCTTAATAAAATGCCAAATTGGATGAGAATGAGGATCTAAGTTTTGAAACTCATTTGGATAGAGTGCACAATAAGGAAAGTGTCTTATAGATCTTTGAGCTGATATACCTATTAAAAAAATTTGTTAATGAACTTTCCATTCAAAATTAATATAAATATATGTTCTTCCCTTCCATTGATTGTGAATTATTTCCATTTCTTTACTTGTATTTGTAGTTCCATTTTTACTTGAGTAGAATTGATTAGATTTTATTTTAATTTAATTCATTTTTGCACAAAATTTGTTAGACATAGGTGTATTTTCAACTTGTATATATTGACTAGACTTATATAATTAGGGGAAAAAATTAATATATATATATATATATATATTTAATAGATACATCAACTAAAGTCGTTCTTGTAATGTGAAATAGCCCCTTATCTAAAATATTTTATTTTCGGCCAAATTTGGCTCCTTATACATGTCTCAATGCACTTTCAAATAATTATCATATGCCTCCTTGAGTCATTAGGAATACTACTATAGAAATATTCACTTTAATAGGCCTCATACAAGAGTGGGTAATGATTCCACTTCATCAAGGCATTAAACCTCAATTTTTTTCTAGTAAAAACATACATCATATTGGGAACTCAAATGCTAAGAAAGGGGAGTTTGACATAATATATATGACCTCGGAGAGAGATTGTTCTATACATAATAGGTTTTGCTGAAATATAATGGGGAATAGAATTTTATTATTTAAAATTGATGAGGCTCATTATATCTCTGAGTCTCGTCATGACTTTAAAGAAGAATATAAGAAGATGAATAAACGTGTCATTTTCCTTTAAACATTCCATTTTTAGGATTGGCATCCAATGCTATTAACAATTTTCAATTTCATATCATACAATATTTGAAGCTAGAAACCCTATATTGAAACATTGGTTCCTTTTATTTGCCCTACTTTGTTTATGGTGTGATTTTTTAATGAAACATCTTTATCAAATGGGGATTTGGTCACTGTATTAAAAAATATGCAAAAGGTGGTACACTAATTATTGTATATTTTACTACTATTGAAGTTTCCAACGAGGTATCAAAGTTATTATAACATATAGGTGTTGAGGTTTGGCCTTATCATGTTCAAATGTCAAGTGATTCAAGAGTGGCCATAAATTGATGCTCAAATATGAACTACATATTCTTGTGAAAACAGTTCATATTCTTGTGAAAACTATTATCTATGGTATGGAATTAAAAATCCCAAGATAAAGTGAAAAATATACTATGGATGTCCAGAAAATCTAAAATATTATTACGAAGAGAGTGGTAGGTGTACTTAGAATGGACTAGACTCAAAATGTTGGCTTTACTATACAAATAATGGCTTTAAGAAAGAAGTCTTGTACGCATCAAATTCACACACCGAATACGGGAAGAAGAGAGAGGCAAGGCCTCTTGTACTAGTAGAACAATATTATACCGTAGCACTACAACATGTCATAGGAAATATATTTCAAAGTACATCGTTGAGAATGAAATTTTTGACATTTGTAGTAATTGAAAAATTGTTGAACTTCAACACTTGTTGAACAATGGGATATGGGAAAGGAATTTTTCTTGCTTCTCACATATATTCAGTTTCATTGAGGTTGTTATGACCTTAATGTTACAATCAATATTATTTCTAGAGATTGTACCAAAAGAGTGACATTGTATGAGTATGATAAGCTTGCATTACATTAATTTGGTAAAAAATATTTAGCAAACTAGTGAAAGGATCTTAATGATCAACTAATTAGCCTCTATCAGTGAAACAACAAAGTGACTAATATTAAATATACTAAGTACTAATAGCTTCATCCACCATGATCAAAACTTGTAAACCATCCTCATTTTATATTACCTTTACCTCATGAGATAATCAATGAAGAAAACAATAAGATTGAACCAAAGTAAAAGAGAGAAAATGAAGATAGCGTTAAATAACTCATTTATGTGAGATTAAAATATGATATTTTTGATATTATTCTAGTGATAGATATACATTTGTTGTTAAATAATGAATCCATACAGGTGAGTATTGTTTTATAGATGAGGAATGACTTGTTATAAAGTTTTGTGAATCCAACGTTTCGGACTACCAAGTGAGTCCATCATAAGGGGATGCGTCAATAGATATTCACTAGATTTTAATGATTTATCCAAGAACTCTATTTAGGGTATATATAGGTTTTTAAAGAAAAGATATATGAAATTTGGTCGACCATTATCTTATCGATTTTTCATTTATTATTATTATTATTTATAATCAATTTATTAATTAGTTAATTAATAAGATTAAAGGGATAAATTAATTAATTAATTTTATTCTCTATTGAATTAATTATTATGTTTATTAATTTTATATAAAATTAATTTTTTGAATAATTTGTTTAGTTAATTCATTAATTTTTTTAGAGGATTAATAATTTATCTCATTAATTAGGTAAAAGATTAATTAATTAATTTATTATTATTTATTATATTAATACGTTTATTAATTATTAATTTATTAATTCCGAGGATGCGGGTGACGTTTCGGAATTAAATGGTTTTCATGCAGCATAAAGAACCCAGGTACTGCCACCTGCAAAGCAGCGTGGCATCCAAGATCATAATCGCTCGCTGAAGGAATGTTTTTATGGTTGCAGGACAGGGCAGGCTCGTGACATTAATGCAGGATGCGCTTCGAAGCTCCGTGTTGATGGTTAAATACATGGCATTTCCATACGTTCATTCCACCTCCAGCCTTCAGGTCTCTGGTTCTAGGTTTGGTTTTCAGTTATGGTGTGAAGACAAGAATGCGCCTGTCTTCAGAGGCAAGATTCAGGCTCGCTCGAGTTTGAATTTACAACATCTTGAATTCACCTACGTGCTCCACAGGGGAATTAGTTTAGAGGCTTGGGGAAAGTGGTGTGTTATCTATAATATCAATATTGTCTGTGTTTCTCTGTCTTGGGTTTCAATTGTCTGCACTTATGGCCCTCGAGTTCAATTGGGTCATTCCTCTAGTTTTAGGCCCTATTCCTTTGATTTTTCTGCGTCTGCTCCGTGGGGTGGCAAAATGAAGCACCATGGGAAGCGGATTCGCTCGGGTGACCACCCTGGCAGTGGAAAGCGGCCCTCAATTAGTCCTCGTGCCAACCCAGCCCTTTTGCCCATCAACCTCTCTTCCTCTCCTGAGGACCTTCCCCCCAGAAATCCTCATCGCAAACCTATTCCCAATAGTGCCTTTCAATCTACCCATTTTAAGTTCGAGAGCAATTTGAATAGGCCTTTGATTTCTACTCAGATCACCATTCTCAAGACGGAAGAAGAAAACCAAGTTGCCCCTCTTTCTTGCATTGTGCCCAACCCCTCTCACAGCAGTGAGCGCTCCTCGGCAGAGGATTCTCTGGGTATCAAGCAAGATATTGAACCTGGTGTACAGGATATTTTGCCCCCTGATATCCCTCCCCTGGTTGACAGTGACCCAATTGAAGCGGAGACAAATGCAGGAACCGCCAACTTCGACAAGGTGACGGAAGGTAAGGAGCCTCTCAGTCATGATGACGCGTGCTAGGATGCCGAGGAGACTCATGGGGAAGCAGAGGAAAATGATTAACATGAGTCGCGGTTTGCCTCTTTTTGTTCTATGGTGGGAGCTCAGAAGGCAATACCCAGGCATTTTGCTCACGGTTTGGCTTGACGCCATCAACTTCACGTTATGGTCTCCCACTGACGAAGCGCCCAATCTCGTCCTGGACGTTTGCTATCAGTTTTGCTCATATGTTTCTCTTCTTGTCTATCAGTCTATGTCCAAATGTGATGCCAATTTAGTTGGTTGTATGTCTCTGTTTTCCCCCAGTTTCACAGCTATGGGGCAGTTTTGTAATGTTGATGGCTCTCGGGTTCCCGCCCTTGCAGCCTCCGCTATATGTAAAAATATTTTGATTTTCAGTTAATAGAATTAGTTGTTACAGAGAAAAAAAAAAATTATTAATTTATTAATTGATGAATTAATTGATAAATAAATTAATAAATTAATAACCTAATAATGAGTTACTTATTGATTTTTTAGGATTTCAAGTAAAGGTTTCCATGTGTTGCTTAGCTTTAATCCATCATCCCTGTTCAGGTTATTCTTCCTTTTTTCTATTTCAATAGCTTCTTTGATTTTCCTTTTAAGATAGTGGTCTTCTCTTCTAACCAATTTGACTTCTTCCATGCATATGTAATGAGAGGAAGAATGAACATGTTCTGCTAAGGCCGATTTTGAGGTCCTTTCTCTTCTTAAGTTAGCAGTGTGTTCTTTAATTCTAATATTAAGAGACCTATGTGTTTCACTTATGTATTCCTTACCGCATGAGCAAGAAATCACATAAACACCTTTTTGAAGGTTAGGGTTTATGGGATCCTTGACTCAGTTGACTAATTGTCTAATGGTGTTAACAGGGGTGAAGGCTACATTAATGTTATGTTTATTAAGAATTTTAGTATTTTTATGAGTGGTGCCTTTTATGTATGGAAGCGAGACCTTAGGAGTTGATAAATTTTGGTCTTTGATATCCTTTTTATTCTTGTTTAGGGATAGGTGCATGGCTTTCTTGATGGTATTTCTATTATAGCCATTTAGTTCAAACACTTTGTGAAGATGGTTGAGCTCATCCTTTAAATGGTCACGATCAGATATTCTCACCGCCCTATTGGTTAAGGTTCTAATGATGCCAATCTTCTGCTTAGGGTGGTGATGGGAGTTTGCATGAAGATATCGTTCTGTATGGGTTTTCTTTCTATAGACTTGGAAACCAAGGGACCCATCTCCTTTAGCTAGAAGGATATCAAGAAAGGGAAGTTGGCTGTTATTTTCAATTTTAATAGTGAATTTTATATGGTCAAAGAGACTATTTAAGTGATTGAGGAATAGGTCAAGTTTTTCTTTTCCATGACTCCACTTGGAAAATATGTCATTTACAAACCTTTTCCATTCATCCGGGGTGTATGGAAATGACCTAAGAGCCTTTTGTTAGAAGTGCTCCATAAAGATGATGGTAACTATGGGGGATAGAGGAGAGCCCATAGCCACACCATGAGTTTGTTCATAAATTTTAACTTTGAAACTGAAGTAGGAGGATCTTAAGCATAGCTCTAGAAGATCCACAGTTTCTTTATCAGTGATGTTTCTAATGATCTCAATAGCTTCACCAATAGGAATCATTGTATAAAGGGATACAATGTCAAAGCTAACTATCAGATCTTCATCCTTCATTTCTGTGTTATTAATCCATTGAAAAAAAGAATAGGAGTCTTTAATATAAGAGGGGTTATTAGCAGATAGGGGTCTAAGTTTTTTGGTCAGGTGTTTTGCTAGAAGGTAAGTAGGGGAACCTATGGTATTATCTATAGGTCTAAGAGGTATGTTAGGTTTATGGACTTTAGGAGCCCCATAAATCCTAGGAGTAATGGCACTATTAGGAATGATTTTCTTTTTTGTGATATCATCAAGCGATGATTCTTTGATTTTCTTAATTATTTCCAGCATGATTTTCTCACTGGGATCTTTATCAATGATTTTATAACATCCACTGTTATTAGATGTTCTTCCATTTTATTGTCATAATCAATTATGTTCATGATTACAGTATGTACTCATCATAAACATTGCATAAATTATTTAACTTTTTTAATTTCTGGTTGTTGTCCTTAGTTAACCATTTATCAGATTTTATAAATGTAACTGCATCCAAGAATTGCCATAGATCATGTCTAAGATATGAGGAAAGGTATAGATGAGACGAGAGAAGTTTCTGAGAAGTTTTTATTAATTTTGACCTAACCCATTTAATTTCATTTCTAACTAGGGTTTCACTTAATTTTTTTGTAGATGGATAGGTTTCTCCCTAAGCGAAAAGGATGTTTGCAGATAGCAAATTTAGGAATTAGATTGTTGTGTCTACATTTTTTAAGAAAATTTAGATTGGAAATGAGTTTCGCTGTGGATAATCTTAATTTCTGGAACTCTGATGTGTTATCCATCATGTCCCTTCCATCGTAGGACTTGATTTTGTTAAATAATGAATCCATACACGTGAGTATCATTTTATAGATGAGGAATGACATGTTATAGAGTTTTGTGAACCCAACGTTTCGGACTACCAAGTGAGTCCATCATCACGTGATGCGTCAATAGATATTGACTAGATTTTAATGATTTATCCAAGAGCTCTATTTAGGGTATATATAGGTTTTTAAAGAAAATATATATGAAACTTGGTCGGCCATTATCATATTAATTTTTCATTTATTAATTATTATTATAATTTTTAATTAATTAATTAATTAGTTAAATAATAAGATTAAAGGGGATAAAATTAATTAATAATTTTATTCTCCTAATTGAATATTATTATTTATTAATTTATATAAAATAATTATTAAATAATGTTTTAGATGATTAAAATTAAATTTATCTCATTAATTATTAAAAAGATAATTAAATTAAATTTTATTATTTATATTTATTAATTGTTAATTAATTATTAATTTATTAATTTTGATTAATTAATAATGAGGTAACGGATAAAATTAATTGATAATTTTTATTATTTATTGATTTAATTATTATGTTTTTTTTCAATGTAAAAATAAAATTAATTGCTTAAAAAGATTCATTGCTTTGAATTGATTAATTAATAATCCATTTGATAAAATTAATTAAAAAGAATTATTATTTAATATTATTTATTAATATGTTTATTAAATTATCAATTTATTAATTCAATTAATTTTGATTAATTTAAGTAATTAATTAATGAGGTAAAGGGATAAATTAATTGATAATTTTTTATTATTTATTGATTTAATTATTATGTTTTTTTTTATGTAAATTATTAAGTAGAATAAAAGAATCACTGCTTTGATTGATTAAATAATTTATTTGATTAATTAATTAAAAGAATTAATTAATTTTATTATATTATTTATTAATATGTTTATTAATTTAATTTTATGTATTTATTTCTTTGATTAATTATTTATATATTTTATTTGATTAATTATTTTATTGATTAATTAATTTAATTAATTAATTGTTATTTAATAAATTAACAATTAATAACTTAATTAATTAATTAATTGATAAATTAATTAATTAATAACCTAATAATGAGTTATTTATTGATTTTTTAGGATTTCAAGTAAAGGTTTCCATGTGTTGCTTAGCTTTAATTCATCATCCCTGTTCGGGTTATTTTTCCTTTTTTCTATTTCAATAGCTTCTTTGATTTTCCTTTTAAGATAGTGGTCTTCTCTTCTAACCAGTTTGACTTCTTCCATGCATATGTAATGAGAGGAAGAATGAACATGTTCTGCTAAGGCCAATTCTGAGGTCCTTTCTCTTCTTAAGTCAGCAGTGTGTTCTTTAATTTTAATATTAAGAGACCTACCTGTTTCACCTATGTATTCCTTACCGCATGAGCAAAGAATCACATAAACACCTTTTTGAAGGTTAGGGTTTATGGGATCCTTGAGTGAGTTGACTAATTGTCTAATGGTGTTAACAAGGGTGAAGGTTACATTAATGTTATGTTTATTAAGAATTTTAATAATTTTATGAGTGGTGCCTTTTATGTATGGAAGCGAGACCTTAGGAGTTGATAAATTTTGGTCTTTGATTTATTGCAAATATTTTAAATGATGTTGGGCTCACATTAGTTAGTGACAATTCTAATGACGAGGAAGAAATTAGAGATGAAATACCTACATCCTTGCACCCGTACATGGGATAAAAATAGAAATGGTATTTACTGAAAATATTTTAAATTTTGTTAGGCTCACATTAGGTAGTGACAATTACAATGACAAAGAGGAAATTAGACATAAAATATCTTTATGGTTGCACCCATACAAAAACAAAAAGCTAACTACTAAGTGTATAAAAGTTTTGAGATCAATGGCAACATAATATTTATCGCTTGAGAGTGCAAAAAAAATAATTAAGTTGATCAAATGAAATATAAACCATGGTTTTAGAAGAAACAAAATCAAAAAGGAATATTTATTGTGGTACTCCTCATAGTATTCTAAAAGTATTTATGCATTCCCCAAAAATGGATCCAGACCTTGGATCTGTAGGGTACTTTGATGGTTCGATGAGTTCCGAGATGATGATGCATGTGTGAGATCATTTTCATTTCAAATTGTAATTTCACAACAAACAAATGGAACCTAATATTCCACAAAAAACAAATATATCCAACATGATAATGATAAAATGGAACAAAAAAATATAGTTACTTGATTTAGCACTGAGGAACATGTGGTGTGATAGCTGGAAATTGGTTGGGGTGACAATGTTATCCACACTTATATCATGTACAAAATCAAAAGGAAGGAAATGAAAATAATGCATGGAATTTTGTAAACATAAGTCATTCATTAAATATCCACTCCAGCTATAAAGAAAACTCATCGAATAAGTTATGAGAATTTTCAAGCCAACAATGATATGCTTGTAGAGAGTATTTGTAGGTTGACTACACAATATATTCTGAAAGCAATAACCCTTCCCAACATAACATAACACACCAAGTAGATAAATTTAGAGAGAATACCATGGGATGAGATGAGATAGTTTACAAACAATTAGTCACCATAAAGTATACACGGTGGGAACTATTCCTGATTTACATTAGTTTGTTGCACCAAAGATGATGCAATGTGGAGATGGCCAATGTTTATGGGATTTATAACAACTTAGATCATATATATATATATATATATATATAATATATATATATAATAATATATATATATATATATATTAAGTAATGATGAAATGTACTTGAAAAGGAATTGGTATATTCCCTAGGTTGGGAGTATTCTTGTTCCATGTAGTAGGAATTACAATTGAACTATCTTATTTTTCTATATTGTCTCCTTCTCCCAACATGTGTTACAAACCATTTTACAATATAGAGTTCAAGTAAGGGAAACACAAATCACTATATAAAAGGAGGTGAACATTGTTTCGATGGCAATGAATGCGTGTCATCTTAGAATTCTAAATTCAATAAATAAAAGAAACATAATGGATAAATTTAGAAGGTAAACTGTAGAGTACATGATAAAAAGCAACTTGAATGCAAGTTCAACTTGTTTTCAAGCATACTTATACTAAGCGGTTAATAAATATTTCAAAGGAAATGTTATATTCATATTATTTTTGGAAATTGTTTTTGGCATTTGAAGAATGAAAATACAATTCAAGACAGATAAAGGTATGAATGGGATATTTTGGAAATCCTAATATTAATAAAATTTCCAAGATATTTATCCTTTAGTAGTAGATCCCTATTCCAACTATTTTATGTTTTAGTCTTCTCTTAAATCTCATCTCTATTATTTCTTTATTACCATTATTTGCAGTTTGAATACAATATGTTGGAGAAAAGAATTTGTAATGAATGCCCTAGCCATCTATGTATTTATTAACACATATGCAAGTTATTAGTTATGGATTCATTTGATCAAATATCTAGGAATATTGACATTTATCATATGCTTGATGACTCCCATTAACTCCTAGGGTGTCTGTCCCTTTTATTCATCTCAAACTAGCGAAGTATTTCATACTCATTATTGTATTTGAGATTATTTTTTGTGTGATTTTCCTTCATCATTCATCAATAATTTTGTTCTCTACAAACCAAGACTCTAGGGCTTAACAGAAAGGCTTTGCATCTAAGATATTTACAGCTTTTGTTTCCAATTTTCTACCATATACCTCCTTCAACATTTTCATCGTACTCTATACTTAGTTTAAATTTGGAGTCTATCTTTTCTACTTGATACTACAAGTTGTTTATTAGTGATAATATGAAAAAGTATGTTATTTGTTTACTTAGGATTAACTCTCCTTCCTTAGAGATACCTTTAAGCATAAAATGGGTATAAGATGTCTTTACATGGTCCCTAAGCGCATAGGAACTTCTCAAGGAATAAAAATCACACAAGTTCAATCTTGAAAGTAAGGTAACATCTTCTGTAATTTTTTATCATTGGATCAAATTGAACATGAAATGCTATGTCTAGTCTCTAGAAACCTTAGAGATCTATCCATTCAACTATCTCTCATATTATTAGATCAAAGAGATGACTCGATTCTCTATAGGATATTTTACTCTACAATAGAATTGTTGATATAATTGAGCATCTTATCAACAACTACAGACAATTATTAGAATCTCCATCCTAGTATTTAATATGGTAAGGATATGTTGTCTACCTAAGCTATCACTTCGATAAAATGACTTCGTTGAAAATTAATTTCTTTCAGATGAGACTATATTAATGGTCATTATTTCAATTAATAATATATGAAAGGATAAATGTCATTGTGCATATTTTATTCCGAAATGAAGCTAGGCATCGCAAATCTTGATTTGGGACAAGGGATACTTTTCGAGTCTAGTGAAGCATTACACTTGGACAAATAAATTTTTGGATTTCCTACTCTTAACATGACCACTAAATGTTTCCATTGTAAAACATACCACATATGGATGACTTATAAATCATCTATTTCTCTATGTTCATCAATAAGGAGATATAATAACTTGTCACATTGTTGACCGTTTCTATCCTCATATAATTACTAATAGTGAGTTGGATATAGTGATTTTGAAGTTTGATTTTATGATATTTGGCTCTCACTCACTGTGTCATAAATTATTTATAATGGCCCATGAGCTCCTAAATGTCAATATGAAATTTTCGCTTGATCTTAGCACATGGCTTTACATTGAATATCTTATCAAATCATGTCATGTTTAGTATATTTTGTATTTGAGTTTCTAGTATGGTTTTAATGCATGTTGTTTTGTATATGAGTTGATTCAATTCAATGTTCATTAATTTCAATGTTTTACTCTCATATCTTTGTGACATACCTTTGGCCCTCATTATAGGCACATCATGAGGCAACTACGATGATACATATGTTGGTTGTCTAGCTTGGTTGAAATTTGTCATAGTGATTTATCATTTCCATGGATCTGATACATGGTTCTATAATCGCATCCGTTCATGTCATATGTAATATCCAAACCAATATGATGGGAGATGTGTGATTAAATAAATGGTGTGAGTGATGTGAGATTAAATTGTTCAAATGCTAGTATGTAGGAATAATAAATGAATCCTTGATGGAGGATGTCAACAAAATGGTAGATTATTCAAAGGAATCATTTTTAAACGAGGATATTTTTATCCAAATAAAGGATACAAGGTAGGATGGGTTTTCCCCAAATGAGTCTAGTATTTGTTTAGGTTTTGTCGAGGTGGTCTCTACATTTAGTTTTGGTTTGGCTTTCAAATCTAGTTTGGATCTTACATGTACTAATGATGGATAATGTTTAATTTAAAATATACCAAGATTTTGTTAGCTCGATGTTAGATTATATTATCCTCATTTCATGACTAGTTGATGGATCAATGCTTCTAGAAGGGTTTTGAGTGAGGAAAAAGGGAAAGATTCTCATTCTTCATGATTTCAATCTCCTTTCAACTACTAGCTCATTCGAAGAGGCCCTCCTTGGCTTTGAAGGCAAAATTCCACACATTGGAGGGTTTGATTATTACCTAGTGATATCCTGATTTCAAGTCAATCTTGCTAAAATATTTTCCCTCTTCAGTTGGTCCATAAGGTCATCAATCTATGGGATGAGGTACCTATTCTAGACAATGATCTTGTTCAACACTTGATAATCAATACATAGTCTCCAAGTCCCATCCTTCTTCTATACCAACACGATCAGGCTCCCACAAGGAGATGAACTCAGACAGATGTGACCTTTTGGCAGCAACTCCTAAATCTCCCTCTTGATTTCTTCATTCTCTATAATGGATCG
The DNA here is from genome assembly GCA_000404065.3 of Pinus taeda. Classification (NCBI taxonomy): domain Eukaryota; kingdom Viridiplantae; phylum Streptophyta; class Pinopsida; order Pinales; family Pinaceae; genus Pinus; species Pinus taeda. The sequence continues at coordinate 119,189 of APFE031573224.1, forward strand.
TTGATAGATTAGTTCATTGGGTAGTAGAAAAACTACAGTCAAACTGATGGAGTGCTTGACTTGATAGTGCAGAGACACCCCTGCAGGGGAGATGAAGATGTCCTCCTACTCCTCCATGACCTTGTCCATTTGTTTTTGTTGTGCGGAGGGGACCTGTATGGAGGTCATGTCCACCGTCTACTTATTTTCCTGAGGGCATACCATTAGGAAAACAAATTTTCGAGTTTTGGAAATGTGCTTACTAAATTGTTTTGTAGTAACCAAAGAAATGGCGGTAGGGAGTGCTACCTCCGTTATCGTGTACAACTTATTTCCCAAAGTAACAATCACATCATGAGGCCTTGACTCATACACAACATGTCATTTCCATAAGTATGGTTGGCCTAATAATACATCATAAACATCAAGGGGAGAAAAGTCACATAATACCTCATCCTTGAAGGGCTTGATGTTGTATGGAAGGTGGTACTACTAGCTCATGTGAAGATCCCTCCCTTGGTGAAGCCACCTGATGGTGTACGGTTGTGGATGTCTTGTGGTTGGTAAGCCTAGCCGCTTCATCACCTCTGCCAAAATGGTGATATTTTGACTCCTTCTTTCGACAATGAACTATAGCAGGGAAACCTTTACCCACATCTGGGAGTGGAAGAGGTGCTCCTCCTCCTGTGGATCTTCGAGTTCCTCCTTCTGGACCTTTGTGGTGGCAACGGTGGCATTGGGCTTCGCATCGATAAACTTCCCTTTATTATTCCCCTTGTCAGGTTCTAACTCAGAGTCAGAACATCCATCTGATTCTAAAGCCTTTATCTCAGCCACTAGTGACTCCTTAGCCCGACACTCACTTGTGTTGTGAGTGGAGCTCTTATGGAACTCACACCACTCTCCCATGTCCTTCTTCGGCTTCACAACATTTTTTTCTGCTTGTGGCTTTGGAAAGTTTTCCAGGGATGTCCCACCTTGGCTTTTTCCTTTGTTCTGCTATTTGGTGGCACCTTTCCCTTGCTTCAGATTCGTAGATCCAAAGTCTCGCTTCTTCTATTTAAATTTTTTCTTTATCTAGATGGCATATCTATATGTCGTGCCGAGTGAGGATATGTCCAAGAATTCCATCTCATCTTGGATGTACCTATGTAGGGAGCCATGGTACTTGAGAACCAAATGCTTCTTATAATCCTTGATACCCAACGTCTTGTGAAGGGTATGAAAAACGTTGGTACAATTCAACACATTTTGGTCCCTTTGCTGTCACACCATTATCCAATTTATGTATTTATCCTCATAGCTCCTGACAAAGTAGCACTACTCCTTGATGGCATCCTGGAATGAGTTCCAAGTGGATGCAGCTGAAAACATTGAGTTCATACTTTCATCCTTATTCTCACAGTAGGTTTCCCACTAGTCCTTGACATGGGGGGCTGCTTTGAGAAGTGCAAAAGTGATATTTTCCTAACAGGAAAAATCATGGATTGAAAAATATTCTTCTAGTAGATTTCACCATTTATCTATAGCATCTACATCTATCTGACCCTCAAATATGGGAATATCAATGTTAACTTCTACCTTAAAGGGTGTGGCGCTTTCGGAGTAGATGTGTCACCCTCGGGTAGCCACTGAAGGGTCTTAGAAAAGTTTTCCATCATCAGATTCCTTTTTCGCTTAAGGGCTTCTTCGAGCAATATTTTGATAGGATCTCTTGTTCCCTCGTCTTTCTTTTCATCTGCCATGGGAGGCCGTCAGGATTTACGAGGCTAGCCTTGCAAAAGTTTTACCAACTCAAGCCCTAAGTCCTTATATCCCGACCTCGTTGGGGACATGCAAAGAAAAAGAGAGAAAGAGTAGAGCACTCAAATGCCACTAAACTAAATTTAAATAGGAACACAACAAATTACATATATAACCATAAATACAAAGATTTATTAGAAATAATACTTCATTTCATTAATATCAAATACTGAAATATGCTTACAAACAGAATGGAAATAAGGCTATCTTAGGTGATGGTAGCTTATCTCTGAGAAGAGATGTGGTGGCTAGATGCCTCTGAACTGTGTTACAATGAGGCTTAAAGGCACAACCAAAGCCTTAACCCCAGGAGATCTAATACCAAGAGTTTATGGGCCCCGTTGAGGTTAGTTGGTCTACAAAGTTCCCAGGGTCACAACTTGGTCATATTATATTCATTTGACGTGAATGATACACTATTGGAAATATCTCTTTGAGGAATATGATGGAAAATATGATTTTCAGGTAAAGAACCACTGCTACAAGATTGCCTAAAAATGTCGTTTAGGGCCTCAAAACGGCTCCGAAAGTTTAGGACTTGAAAAACTGCTAAAAATAGTAAACTGTGCTACAATTAAGGAAACTAAAAAAATGATAGAAACAATGGTGGTGGTCCAAGTGGAATTGGCAGGTCGCCACCAATATCCACTTGGATCAACAGAGTTCTTAAATTAGAAAAGGGGAGAAAAATATTAAATTTTCTCAAGAATTGAGGGGGAGGTGTTGTGTTATTTTTGGGTTAGGATTTTAGTATTGACGATACTTTCAACATAGCCTATACAACATTAGTAAAAAAAATTGTGGACAAAAATAAATAAGTGATCGAGTAGTTTAGTTGATAGGAGAAATTTGGTTCAAGATGTTTGAGTATTTACAAATCAAGCACATTTTCTCGCAAGGGAGCTTGGGATTCATTTTAAGGAAATGGGTGACTGCAAATGGATTTTGAAAGGTATGTATTATCTAAACTCCTCATTGTGGTATTTTAACATTGGATTACACTTTTTCATCCTATGGAGAAATTTATCAAATTTATCCTATTGTGGTGAAAGCCTCCTAATATCCCTATTGAATTCTAGATAGAATTCAAAATCAGAGATATTACAAATGTCGTTGGTAAGATAGTCCTACTAGTTGATGTGATTTTCTCTAATATCTTCTTTTCTATTGTAAAGTCTTACTATATGATAATGTTAGTAAAGTATTATTTGAATCCTTGGATGTGATATGGGGTTGCCATCATCAGGTTTAAATTTTTTATTGCATGAGAATAAATTTTCACAATGCTCACTACAATAAGATTCATCATGTTTTGTAAGACTATTCAAAGATGATGGTAAGGAATTTTTGGTGTAATAAATAGGAGAGAAAGAGTTGGAAGAAAGAAGATCTACAAGGAATCCTTTAGATAGTATGAGTCACAAACCAGTAAGTATGTTGCGAAGGGTGAATAAAGAAGTTTGTATGGGGAGATTCTAACTAAGATTCTAGTTTTTGTAGTGGAATACATGATAATAAGTGAAGCTATATGACCATGTTTTTATTGTTGTAAATGTATATGGACTATCTGTGTAGAAACAAACTATTTCAAAAATTTTATTCAATATATAGTGTGTGAAGGAAAAAAATATAATTGTAGTGTTAAATTAATACTCTACATAAAATAATGAGGAAATATGGGGGAAATAAACTTAATCAGACTATTTGTGGAGTTCTTTATCAATCTATTCAAAAGTGAAGGACTAATTTAAATTGAGTCGATAAAGCCTAGGATAATTTGGTGCATTAATTAATAGGGATAAGAAGTATGTTTTACAATTATGTGTAGTTTCATGGTCAAATATTGAAGCCTTTAGAGGTTAGTAGTATCAGATATCAGAACATCCCCACTCAATGTTATCATAACTATATAATAGGCCAAGAATTGGGTTATGGAAATACTCAATCTAACACTTCCTTTAGGAAAAATTTGTGATTACATGAGCATGTTGAGTTCATTAAGTTGGTTGAGTATGTGGCTTATTTTATCCCTTTTAAGGAGGAAAATACATGTGAAAATTTTATGACTACATCGAATAATTTTAAAAATATGGCATTGACATGGGTGTGGAAGTGGTTTAGGAAGTAGTATGAATAACTAAATGAGGTGGAAAAAAAATCTAAACGCACCATGAAAATGTTTATATTTTTAGGTGTAGGTATAATTTTGGTGGTATCCTTAAAATTTTTATAACTAAGGTGGTTTAAGTAGTTGTTAGAAAAACATATGGATTATTGACTCAAAAATCATTCTACTTGGATATATGTTGGCAATAATAATAAAATATTTTAGTCCTATGAAAATAATATAAACTCCACTAATACTATTTGGTATCCTAGGAATTAGGATGGGAATAAGGTAAGATATTTATATGATTTGATAGGGTTGAAAGTGCAACATTTTTAAATACTTTATCAAGATCTAGGTTGAGCTAATCTAGTAGATATCCTTAAATTTATGTTCCTCTTTCCTTAGATTTATAATGAGGAAGGGAATAAGAGTTTTTATAAGAAAATATCCCAAGAAGAATTATACTATTATTTGCATGTTCTTATAAAAAATAATTATTGGCCTAGATGGGTGGGTAGTGGAATTCTTCTTGGGGTTCTGGGATATTTTTTAATATCAATTGTCGAGAGTGTTGGATGAAATAATTATTATAATATGATTGGTTAGCCACTTTAATTATACCTTTATAGATTTAATTCCAAAATCATATTTGTCTAAAATTCGTTTATTCTATTAAGAGAATTTGATTATGTGATTTACCAAAAACAAATGTGATAAAAGTGAAACTAGATTGGAGCTTATCCTATTAGGCTACACTTCAGATGAAAAATTTGTGTTTACAAAACATTGATCAATCCATGAACCTATAGGATTAACATAATAAGGACTTCATTTTTTAAAATTATCTCATTAACCTACAAATGTAGTTGAAATTGATTTTGCAATGACATATGGCAAGGTTCAATTAATTTTTTAGCATTTATTGTTGCTATATATTGGTAGTTCCCTTCTTCTTGTTCATTATATCATGTGTTACATCACAACAACCTTGTTTGCAACTATTATAGATGGGGTGAACACCTCCCACGTTGAGTCATCCAAAGGACCATGTCAGGGTCATCTTCTATATCCATGTATATTCTCCTTTATTTTCTAGTATTTAAGTAGGATCATTAGGGAGGAGAGAATGAGTATGGTTATTTATGATGTAAGGATAGGAATAAAGAATATTACTCACATCCTCCTCATTATTGGTATTAACATTTTTTTCTATGGGAATTTGTCTGAAGGTAAGAACTTATAAAAATTTCTTCAACTCTTAAATTAATATAACCACTATAATGGAGTTTAATACCACTAAATTGGCTATTAATATTTTAAATAAGGAGGAGACTATAGAAGGGTTTCCAAACCTATTTCCTTTTTAGCTTATGTATATTGAATTCAGAATAAAATATGTTTAGATTCATCTTTAATATAATTACTATGGAAAAAAAAAACTAAAATTAAAGTGTTTTAAAGATTGAAGTGCACATTATGCCTTGGTGAAACAAATTTATTTTGAGAGGTGGTAGGATTATTATACTTAAGACAATTTTGGAGGCCATGTTCGCCTTTTATAGGAATATAACCACTCATATTCATAAAGGAGTTTTGGATAATATATTGAGGTTATATTGTAACTTCATTTGACCTAGGAATGATGAGTTTAAAGTTTTTCATTGGGTTCACTAGAAAAACTTGTCTCTAAAAAAAATATTTAAAAGGATGCATGCTCAAGAATATTCATTTCTGTGAGAAATATTTGGTAGCTAAATCATTGTGCCTAACTTTTACTATGATATTATTGGGAGTCACTTACTGATTTAGAAGTATATAAATCTTAGCATTAAAATAAATTCAATCCAAAAGGAGAAAAAAACCATACAATTGGTTTCATAACAATGGTTAACCATTACAAAAGAATTTCTATTCTTACTCCAAAGTTTGGTTTGGAGAATTGGCAAGGGAGACTCAATGCAGACAAGAGTGGTTTGCATTATTCAGTTTGGCCATGGTGTCATTTACCCTTTAGGGTTAGCATTACATATTCAACAATCAATAATACTATTATTTAATACTATTGTTGATCAGATAGAGACTTCATTTTCTAATCAACTCTAGTTGATCTCTATTATTCTTTCTTTGGAGGGAAATTAAGCTCAAAATTAGAAGTGATACCTTATCAAAGTAATAGAGATACATATACAAATTATTGGGGACTTAGATGAGATCATTTAGTATTTTAATATGAATGAGGATTTTTATTAAAGATGGACTTGTATATAAGGATTTATAGGTTTTAGAATAAGTTGAAGGATTTTGGTGATGGAGCATTTTGTGAAAGTTCAAAGAACTATGTAAGAAGCAAATTTTATGTCGTTTTCTTTTATCAGACTAGTCTTAACCTAAGATTTTTTAGAAACAAAGGTGAAATTAAGATGTATTAGATGCTTCATATGCCAATATCAATAGGAAAACAATGATCATCTCTTTCCACGTTTCCCAATTATTTTATAATATTCAAAAATAATAGAGGCGGGGTTATGGTTTCTTCATTTGGAAGGGAATATACCTGATAAACAAAATTTTTAAGACAATTTTGGAGATCAAGGATGCACCCATAATTTATCTTACAAAAAAAAATTGGCTAGCCAAAAAAATTGCAATATTTTGAGGGAAAATATTACCTTTTTATCCATATCCTTAATACTCATTAGACTAATACCATATTATATAATATTATATAATAATTTAAAAAACCAAATTGCTATAGGATGTGTAGATCAATAGGAACAACCCATGGGGATTTCTCAATTAGGTGTTTTAAGATCACAATAAAATATTATATTGGGATTGGTATTTTATATTTCCAAGTTGAATTTCTTCCACTTAATAAACCATGAAGGAAGAAATAACAATGAAATTTATGGAATTCATTTACTACCAATGATTCTTATTAGAAATGTGCTATTTATGTGTATTTTCAATACTTTTGGTTCGTTATAGAAGGATGATATCAATCTTGGGTTTTTTGTTTGCATGAATTTCATTAAAAAATTAAGTTTTTTCTCCATGGACCTCGCCACCAAGTATGCCATAATTCCAGGTCCATATAATACTAGTGTAGCCCCCTTATTATTATTGTTAGTGTATCGCACTATTGTTATTGTTGTTTCCATGTAGCCCCCATATATTTATTGTTGTACCCCATAGAAATCAGCTATTGTTTTTGTCATGCACTTACATTATTATGTTTATGTAGGCTCTAATTATATTGTGACCCCTTAGACTCTTATATATACCAAATAGGTATTATTATTCGTATCATCCAAGAATTATTCATTTGTGTAATGTAAAGGAGGTTTCCACCTCGAAGAGGATAATTTTTAAGTCATTGATATATCTTTTCTAGGAGCTGGTTGCATAACATTTGGTATTAGAGCTGCTGATTCTAGGGAATTTGTTCTTCGAATAGGTCCTCTTGAAAATTTCATTACAACTTGTTTTTTATGAGGATTTAGAAGCTGAAATTGCAACCACGCAGATCAAAAATATTGGTGAAATTCATGTACAGATTTCAAACCTTGGTTTACTATATTGTCAGCGATATGATCCGAAGAAGTTAAGGTTTTTGCAGGCTCCAATATTCCATCATGGATAAGAGATAGGGAAAGTTGTCATAACTTTCTCTCTGAGAATAGGATTTGAATTTCGTAAAAATTGAATGAAATAAGGTAGACTCTACATTTTGTTGTATCATTTTTAGGGTCGAAGGTCAGAACAATGGCATGTGGAACTCTGTACAATCTATCTCTAATGAACCAATCTATAATTAGGTCATCCTAGAAGACTCAGTATAACTCATTTTTTATGTGTCCAATCTTAGGATGACTTAAGCGGTCTGAAAGAAGACTTAAAGGGCTACCACAACAAAAACTTTTAGACCTTGGAGATTTCAAAGAAAAAACCTAAATAGTTTCAATATGAATCTCCTAAAAATAAAATAAAAGGTGTCTATTGTTATTAATTTTGCATAACTATTATTTGGAAAGTCAGTTTGAAGTGATTCAAAGGGAATAGTTGATCATAGATATCATTTTTTATTCCCAAATTACCTTGAAAACAAAAAAATGGAAACACCTAGTACGAAAACAAAAATCTCTTTTGTTACACATGAAGAAGAGGAAGAAATGCAACATGATATATCAAAATTACAACACCAACTAAAATAGATTTCAAACTTAGAAAGAGTAACCAAAAATGAATTGTAAGCGATGATGAATGTTAAGATGGATGTCTTAAAAGTAAAAATAAAAATAGATATGGATTTTTTTAAGGATGGTTTAAAAGATACGGAAGAAATGATGAATGTCAAGATGGAAGGGTTGAAGGAAGGGTTGAAAAAATTGTTGGAAGAAAGGCTTCCCAATGGTGATAAGGTAACCCATGAAAATTAGGAAGAGGACAACAGGAATATGAAATATGATTTAGAGACTCCAATTTTGGGTTTCAAACCCACCACATTAAAATTATTGATATGAGGAAGTTTGATGGAAGGGATCCAGTTACATGGAAACTAGAGTAGGAGCACATTAAAGACTTCCAAAAATTAAATATTAGGGTAATTGATATTCTAGAGGAGCATAGGATTGATGTCTTCATATGGAATTTAAATGAAGAAAGTGGAAAAGGGACAAGAAACATCAAAATAGAAGGACATATAGCAAGAGCCAACCCCAAAAAAATAAGAAATGAATCTGATCATATCTTGTAATGCCTTAGTGGAAAATTACCACTCCTCTAACTCTCAATGTAGAATGATATATGAAGAAGAAAGTGGTAAACTTATTGATTGATTTGGGTAGTACCCATAATTGAGAAACTATAAATTGCTCTAGAAATTTCCATAATATCAAGCTAACCATAGGGGAATATGTACTAAATGGTCCAATTATTTCCATTCCAATGGGTGGTGTTGATTTTGTCCTAGGAGTCGAATGGTTACAATCTTTGGGGTCGAAAGCTTGCAATTTTGAAGAACTTTTACTGAAATTTTCTTGGGAAGGAAAGGAAGTTGAATTAAGGGGTGTTGTAGGGAAACTCGGGAAGATAATCGGCACTAATGGCATGGCAAAGCTTCTAAATAAAGAAGAATAAGGAGTAATTTCACAATTATTCTCACTATAGGTTCAAATAACGAAATCATCTATTTCTCCAAATGTCCAAAAATCCTTGGACAATTATTCGAATATATTTGAGACTCCCAAGGTTCTTCCACCTATTCATGATCATGATCATGCTATTAGTTTGATTCCAAGAATAGTTCCTCCAAAAAGAATTCCTTATAGATATCCTTCTGCACAAAAGAGTGAAATTGAACATATGATCGCAGAAATGATAAAGGATGGAATAATTCAACTTAGTCAAAGTTATTTCTCTGCTTGTGTAGTATTGATGCACAAGAATGATGGATCATGGTGTATGTGTCCAGAATATATGGAGCTAAAAAAGCTTACTTTTATAGATAAATTTCCCATTCCTTTAATTAATGAATTGTTCGATGAATTACATGGAGAAATCTACTTCACCAAGATGGACCTTCATTCAAGATATCATGAAATTAGAAGTAAGACTGAAGACATTTTGAGAACAACATTAAGAACTCATGAAGATCATTATGAATTTTTAGTCATGCCTTTTCGCCTTACTAATGAACCTTCCACATTTAAAGGTTTGATGAATTATATTTTCAAACCCTTCCTTAGAAAATTTTTGTTAATATTTTTTGTTGGTATACTAATATACAACAAGACTTGGAAGGATAATGTTCAACATGATGACATGGTGCTCAAACTATTGGAGGAGAAACAATTATACTCAAAAGCCTCCAAATGTTTCTATGAATTATAGGAGGTGGAATATTTGGGTCCTATTGTATCTCATGAGGGTTTTCTGGTAGACCCTAAAAAAATTAAATCAATTATGGAATGGGAAATCCCCACAACCCTAAAGTATCTTCGAGGATTTCTCATGTTGACAGGGTATTCTCACAAGTTTGTTAAGAATTATGGGAGAATAGTGGCAACTTTAGTAAAATTATCGAATAAAGATGCATTTTATTAGACTCCAGAATGAACTAAGGACTTTGAACATATTAAAGAGGAAATGTGCCAAGCATCGGTCTTAGCTAAGCCAGACTTCACAAAATACTTTATTGTGGAATGTGATGCCTTAGGAAATGGAATTGGTGTTGTTTTAATGAAAGAATGAAGAGCCATTTCTTTTGAAATTCATCCAACAAAGTGAAAATATTTAAAAAAAATTATTTATGAGAAGTAAATGTTGGAAATTATACATGCACTAAAGCAATGGAGACCTTACTTGATGGGAAGACATTACAAGGTAAAAACAGATCATGCTAGTCTTGAATAATTTTTGGAAGAAATATTACCTTAAGAAGTGAAGAAAAAATGGCTCACAAAGACGTTGCATTATGACTTTGAAATCACCAACAAGAAATGGAAAAAAAATGTTGTTGCAGATGCACTCTCAAGAAAGGATGGGGATGTGGAAGAATTGCACTATGTGATCTCTATTATCCAACCTAATTCAATAACTAAAGCAAGATATTAATGATAGAATTATGAAGAGGTTTGGACACTCATTTAAAAGATACAACAACATCCCAGTACACCTGACACATTTATCTCAAAAAATGATTCATCATGGTATACAGATTGCTTATATCTTTGTAGGAATTCTTAACTCAAATAGAATATTCTTTTTGAATTTCACACCTCACCCATAGGAGGGCACTCTTGATTTTTAAAAACTTAACATAGGGTTATGAAGGATTTTTTTTTGGATGGACTTAAATATGATATTGAAATGTTTATGGTAAAATGTTTGGTTTGCCAAGAAAATAAAGATGAGACAAGTAAGACCCCGAGTCTGTTACAACCTTAATCATTATAATTCAACATTGGGAGGAGGTATCAGTGCATTTGCTCACAGGTTTACCTAATTTTGAAGAAAGAGTTTCATCATGATCGTAGCTGAGAGAATTACCAAGTATGCACATACTTTTTCATTATATCATCCTTTGAAAGCCAATACAGTTGTTACTACATTTATGGAAACAATTCAAAATCTAAATGCAAAACCAAAGTTTATTGTAAGTGAAAGCGATCCCATTTCCACAGGAAATGTTTGGACATAATTAATTTCTTGCCTTGGTACTCAGTTAGCTCATATCTCATCTTATGATCCTCAATCTAATGAAAAAACTGAGATAGTGAACAAAATATTGGAAGTATATATTTGATTCTTTATATATTATAAACAAACACAATGCATCAAGTGGTTAGCTTTGGTTGAATGATGGTATAACACTTCCTTCCATACTGCAGCAAAAATGACCCCATTTATGGCACTTTATGGATATCATCCATTATCTATCATAACATATTTAAGAGAAAATTCTAAGGCTTAAGCCATTGGACATCACATCGACCATCATTAGGAAGTTTTCCACTCTTAAAGGATAAGCCCACTATGTCGCAGAGTTAAATAAGACAACAAGTAGATCAACATCATAATGAAAGAAATTTTGATGTAGGCAATTGGGTACTGTAGCCATACAAACAAATGTCCCTCAAGCAAGATAAGAAGGATAATAAATTATCACCCAAGTACTATGATGCTTACAAGGTGCTGTAAAATATTGTTACTATGGAATACAAATTGGAGTACATGCCGGTTTCCTTGTTTCATGCCTAAAGAAGGTTATCGATGACAAGCTCCTAGTTTAAATAGTATTGCCAAAACTTGATGAAGAAGGAAAAATCACATTTGAGCCTAAAGCAGTCAAAGAAAAAAGAACCCAACAGCTACAAAATCGATTAGTTTTAGAGTATCTCATTAAGTGGAAGAAATTACACACATGGGAGGATAATAATTTTACATAGAAGCATATGGAACTACTCGATCGTTGAGGAAAACAATTTTTTGAATGTCGAGGACATTTTCGGTCCCTATAATACTAGTGTATCCCACTTATTGTTGTTGTTAGTGTAGCCCCTATTGTTATTGTTATGCCCATATAGCCCCCATATTGTTATTGTTGTGCCCGTACATTATTATTATTATGTAAGCTCCGATTATATTATGATCACTTAGACTCCTATCTATACCAAGGAGGTATTATAATTTGTATCATCCAATAATTGTTCATTTATGTAATGTAAATGAGGTTCCCCCTCAAAGAGGATATTTTTTAATTCATTGATCTATCCTTTCTATGAGTTGGTTGCGTAACACATAACTTGGGTGAATAAAATAACTCATTCCAAAGTAACTATATTACAACATTCCACATACACAATAAAGAAAAACAAAGAAATTATTTGTACCTTAACCCTTGCAAATCAATATAGATTATGCAAATCCATTGTTTCTGAAGATCTTGATCATACCCTGAGATCTTGCTCCAATGGTTGGACATGAGATTATAGACAAGAGAAATCATACAAATATAATTCTTTCCTCCATGTAGGTAATATTAGATTAGAAAATAAAACTCGATACAAAATCATCATTAAAACTTCCATATCATAAATAAGACACTCGAAGGGAAATAATTTAAATATTAATACCAATATAAAATATATAATGAAAAATATACCTTATTTTTAGCATGTTATCCACTTTGATACTTGGTGTTAACTACCTTTGACTTATAACAAGGCTTGTCTCATCTCTCATGCAACAGAAGTCTTGCTATTAATCGACTAGCATCACTGAAGTACTCTTTTCTCTCTCTATTCCCCTCTCACATTGAAAGGATCTCATTCTATAGGATATTTCCTAACTTGGGATGATGTTTATAGACACCTAAGGCCATGATAAATTAAGGAAATTATCTAATGACTAACCCCTAGTTATCTCAAGAACAAGTGGGTGGAGTTGATCTCCTTGGGTGTAACCCATTCTAGAAATTTGACCTCCATTTCATCCATGTTGAACACATGTTGTATACACAAGTTTCAATTTATTAATGATGGATTACAAGATGATAGGCCTATGGGAGTTATTGGATAATAATGGATCATAAGAAAGGAGGAGGAAGGATGAATTCAGACCAATAACATAGGAAGGTTGAGCTAGGTTTCCTCTATCTCACATAAGGTTGGCAAAAGGGCTATAACATTTAGGGCATTATGTTAGTAGCATTTGTTGATCATGTCAAGTATACTACTAGGTCCTTTAACGATATCATTTTTTAGTATTGACCATGAAACCAATCAAATAGATAATTCTCTCTCAAAGGAAGGTATTAATTTTCCCAGGAATCAATGCACCATGGTTTTATTTTCAAAAGGGCATATTATATGTCAAAGAGGGAATAGTTTGATTCCTTCAACATTTTTGGTTGTTTGAAACATGGTGTTCATATTTATTTCAATAATTTAGTTAGTTGTGTCTTGCATTGATGGAAATTAGATGTTCATGTATGGTTGTGATATGTATATATGATATGTTGATGATGTTGCAGGTGGTTGGTAAAATGATTACTTATGTTATAATGCAGGTGTTTCCATTATGACAAAATCTAGTGAAAACATATGGTAAAAAAAATTAAATTTGACAAACCCAAGAATTCAAATGAAGTTTTCACGAACATAGACTACCTTTATGAGTAGGGTAAAAATAGAACAACCTTCTATAAAATTTGTCATTAGAAGAAGAGAGCCAAAGAGGACAAAAATAAGTGATATGAACCTTCATTTATTAAACTAAATTCCCCAAAAAATCAACAAACTTAATGATCCCAATTAAAGCCAAGGGGAGTTGATCCAGTATAAAAAAGGGTCAATATTTCACCCCATTTAGTGTTGAGGTTGCAAAGGACAACACATGTACAAGTAATAATTTCATAAAGGAGAGAAAATGATGATCGTATAATACATTCAAGAAGAAAATATGGTGGAAGGCATGGGTAGAAACATTCCCATAATTCATGTAGCATTGGAAAATAAGTAGGTTAATTTTCTATGATTATATTTACATTAATCAAAAACTTGTTGAATGATTGAAATTCAAGAGAACCAATCATGAGAGGACTTGTTTAGTTCAATTAGCTACATGGCTAAGAGAAGGATAGTTGTAGTAGTGAGAAAATCACAAATTAACATGAACTGGTTCAACATAATTGTAGATTTTACCATCATACCATTGAGGTCATATGATTTTCTAATAAATGTATATTTTTTTAAAAGAACCATTTGGTCCAATATCATTACATTAATCATTTATTATCTTTCATCAAGTAGGGAAACAAAGACGGGTCTAAAGGATTAAAACATTGGTTTTTGTTAGTGAGATGCCATCAATGGAATTGAAGAAGAATTTAGGAAAGGGTTCCAATTTTACACAGCTCACATGGGAGACGAAGCCAAGGACGAGGAGCTGAGCATTGAATATGATTAGGTACTGAAGTAATTTGAATATGTATCCACTAAAAATCCTAGGTTTACCACCTAATAAGAATATTGACATTTCCATGTATTTGGTACCTAAATAATCCATAGTGTACAAGATAATATATACGATAAGCACACTGATATGCAAGGAAATACAAATGCATTTGCAGTAAATTTTGAAGAAGGGGTACACATGCCGAACTGTCTAACCTTGGAGTGCCTCAATACTCCTTGTTCTAAGGAAATATAATATAGTAAATTTGTATATTTATTTTGGGAAACTAAACAAGGTAACAATGAAGCACAACTATTATTTTCCAATAATAAATGAGTTGTTTGAACATCTAAGATGAGATAAAGTTCTCTCATTATTCTCATGATGTTAGGGTAACATCAAATAAAAATTAACGACGATGACATTAGCATGACAACATTTATAATTGAGTATGGAAATTATGAGTTTTTTATTGTACCATTTTGATTATTCAATTAGTAGGTATTTTCATGTACCTAATGAATAAAATTTCTATAATTATTTGGATAGTTTTGTAACTATATTTTTGGATGGCATGCAAGTGTATTCAAACTCTAAGGAAGAGATGGAGAAAAATTTGCGAATGTTGTTGGAGGAGATGAGAGAAAATGCTTTTTATGTTGAGTAATTATTAATTTTATCAAAATTAGATTGTTTAATTGGGTCATATCATTTAAGAGAAAGGGGTGATAGTAAATCTAGAGAAAAACAAAGCAACCGAGGAATTACCAACACCTAAAAATGTGATTTATGTTAGATCCTTCATACACTTATTAAGATATTATAGGATATTCATTGTCAATTCTAAAATCTAATGTGTATTATGACTTTCTTGCAAAAGAAGGGCATGCAATTAGAGTGGTCTCATAAATGTGATGATACATTTGAACAAGTGAACCAATAGTAAGGATAGTTGATCCAAAGAAATCTTTCATTATGGGTGTTGATGCATGCATGGAAGGTCATGGATGAGTCCTCACAATATGGAAATATATTATTAGCTATTAAAGCTAAAGTAGAATGAGATAAATTATGCCACTCATGATTTACAATTGGAAACAATAATACTTTGTTTGCTGTTTCATCTCATGGGAAAATTATTCAGATTGAGAATAGACCACACTGGTGTAAAGCACTTTTTTGCATAGTGAACTGCAAATTCCAAACAAATTAGATGGCTAGAATTTTTAGTTGATTATGCCTATGAAATAAATCATATAACAGGTAAGGATAATAATATGGATGATTCACTTAGTAGAAGAGTGAATACAATGCATGCTACAATCATAACTGTATCCAATTTAATTTCAAAAGAAAAATTTTAGAGGCTAAATTCTTTTATCAATAATACATTAATACAAAATAAGAGCTAAAATATGATAATTTCCAATCATAGTTCAAGAATTATGATCTCAAATATGATGGAACGCTAATGTATAAAAGAATAATTTATGTTCCAAATTCTGAGGGGCTAAAAGGTATAGTGTTGAATGATATGAACAAGGTAAGTTATGTTCGACAACTAAGGTACCAAATAATAATTTCAATAGTCAAGAAACAATAATTTTGTAGGTATGAAAAGAGTGGTGGCTGATTTATTAGGCATTTGTTTAGAGTTCCAAAATGTTAAGGCTAAGAATAAGAATTACACATTGAACAAGATTACTACATTCAATAGTCATTCCTTAGTGGAAAGGGAAAATTTATTCCATCATCATGGTGGTGGATAAGCTCACTAAGTTTACCCATTTTATTCTAATGAATTCAACACACAAGGCTAAGAATGTTTGTGAAATTCATATGAATGAAATTGCTAACCTAAATGATACTCCTAAGACAATATTTTATAAATGGATCCAAAGTTCCCATCAAAATTTTGAATAGGTTTATTCAATGGTTTAGGAAACAACTTGAGTTTTAGTGAAACATACCACCGAAATTTAGATGGTCAAACATAAGGATTCAATTAGGTGATTGAAGAGATGATGAGAATGTATGTGATGAGAAAACCATCACAATGGAAATAATATTTGACGTAGTGGTGTTTGAAGATAATAATGGGTAGCAAGCATCTTTGAATATGATCCCATTTGATGTGTTATATGATAGAAAATGAAATTCACTTGTGAGTGGGATAATGTGCTTGAGCATAAATACTTGGGCCCTTTATATCTATATTTCCATAATCATTTCCCATGTTCTTTGTGCATAACTATAACAAATAGAGCTATTACCATCTATACTAAATATTGAATACGTCATATTACCATTGTTAAGCTTTAGTCCTTACCATCTAGGAGCTAAACCATGAGGGAATATGACCATGTCTTGTGATCATGGTCTTAATTCATGGATCCAATAAATATAGAGTTTAGGTCATTCATTGAAGTCACCCTCTGAGGTTATCAAATACAAGGATACCCAAACCACTTCCTTGACCTCTTAGGAACAAGTGTCAAACCATTAAGCACCAATGTCTGTTTTTTCATCGTTAGTATTAAAATGATACATCGTTATTATATAATTGGAGATTATTCATTACTAATATGATATAGGATCCCAATAGAAAGATTTGGAATAAATGACTGTTTCCAATTGTCCTACAATTGATGGAATTTTTTGCATCATACCAAAATACACCATTATAGGAGATCTCTAACATGTCATTCATTTTGGTACCTAGGTACCCTTGTACCCCTATGGATAAATCATATTCTGACAAAATTAAAAAACCATCCAAAAGTTGTTAAGACTTCCATCTTTATACTAGACCACTATATACCGAAAAAATATGGATTTCTATTCATTCTAGTACATTCGTACCCTAGTATAAAGCCAATAAGAGATAAGCCCTTGGATCTTTATGACTAAGGCCCACATCAACATTGTTTCAACCTTCTCACCTAGAAACAAATACATGATAAGAAAACTCTATTAAACTTAGTCCTTGCATGAGTACCAATACATCTATATCACACACATCAATCCATCATTGACCAATAACCCTCAACTGCATGATCCTTCTACCATCTAATATATCTACCATGTCACACTAGATGTCATTCATTCCCTTATACTACATTCCCAATACCCTGATGCACTAGTATGGGGACCCAACATTACCGCATCATTTTACACATGTCATTCATATGGTGCCATGTCATATACCACATCACCTTAGTGCCATGTGCCATCAACAAATTATCTAGTTTGTCACCGAAAAGGATGAAACTGAGTTCCATGTGTCACCTCCTCAAGATTCCACATTACAAATCCTCATATCCATCGTCCACATCATTGTTTTTTTTTTGTTGATTGTGTTCCACTTAAATCTTGTTCATTTGGTTAAGTGTTTAACTTCATGAGATACTAGATATATAGATGACTAAATATAGACATGAAAATGGTTGAATCCATTACTTCGTACCCTGGTATGGTGCCCTAAAGGATATTATCCCTTCATGTTATACCTACTTCTTCATGACCAAGGGCCAGAACCAGGTGCCTTCTATTGGATATGGTAAGATGTATTGTGATGAAAATAGATTTTGGGGTTAGTCAAAATCCCCTTTCTTTTACAAATTTTGATCTTGAGGCTTGCGGTTATGGCCCACAAACCTTATTAGAAGCACTTATTCATTTGCTTAGGCCATAGGCCTTTAAACCCATGGACCATACAACTATCAGAGCCCACTACACTATTGGAAGCTTTAAAATATGTGTTTAAGCCCTAAAAACCCACGCAACACATAGATCTAAAATATATGGGAATAAGCGAAATTCAAAGGAAAAACCCTGCCAAAACACAAAGATGGATCTCAAATATTATACACCTACTTCTATAAATATCATTGGGTCCACTCATTCTAACCTTTCCATATCACTCTCTGACCTCTGCACTCTCTGATCTCTAATCTCTGATTAACTTCATTGCTTAAGCGCAATAGTGGCCCATCACATTATCACTCATCACTATTTCAACCCACGGCCAGTTCCGATAATACCCAAGGCTTTCCGCCGATGTGATCGTAATCATGAGTCCTTAAAGCCCAAGATTCACCCCTTTGTAAAATTATTCATCGATCTGATATCGCCTCACGGACCCGATGCGATATTGCCTTATGGATCTGATAAGGGTATAGGTTCCCGTCTATAAAATTTCGAGTCTGAATTTCACTTTAAATTGATGGATCTTTGTGTTAAAACATAGTATATGCTCCCTGAACATTCATTAATATATATCTTTGGATCACCGTCAATCCTACAGGGATCAATGGTAGATCAAAAATCTATAAATGGGAATTTAAGCCACCAATGCATATATACACGACATAATTTGGAAAGGCATAAACACTGATACGCAAAATTCACATAACACACATGTACTAATTTTATAGTATTAGAGTACAGACTAGGGCATTTCAGCCTTAGTAACAAGTCTCCCTCTCGACTACATTCTAATTAATCTTGGCTGACAAATCTTTAACAATCCCTCTATATCCTTTGTCTATTAAAAACAAAGGTTCATTATTTATAAAACACATTGGATCGGATCATTGAAAGGATCCGATCAATCCTCTAACAACCCATAAATCTCTCGTATATGCGTACATATGTGGCAAATTGCATTTAGTAAGTCTCCTCGAGACTTTTATCCATTCCATCATTTACTCTATTTTTAACAAAAATGTCCCCTATTTTTCTCCGATGTTCCACATCCTCCTTGCTATGATTTGGATTCCTCCTTTAATTATGAATGGTTGGATGCCCTTGCATTAGACTCCCAAGGGATAAAAATTTATGACCTCCTGGTCATATGCTTCTCCTTATCCTTAGCAATTATACCCACTTCTTTGTGGAAATGCCTTCATGATCTTCTGTGAGCTACAACCAACCTCTACAGTAATAGTCTTCCTCCTCTACATGATACCTCACCAAGCTCTCCTCACTTAGTACTTTGGCATCCTTCTAGTTCTCTTCTCTGGAACCAATTGAGCACTCCTTTCTCTAGGTTGTTGTAAGTCTTCTCACCTTCTGTTGTCATTATCCGCACGACAGTAAAACCATAAAATCTCCATGCTATAATACAACTGTACCTCCTTCTCTTTTCTGCTTTCACTCCATCTTCTACATGAATCTCTTTTATGCAAAAACCTTTCCCTGCTCTGATACCACTTGATGAAAAGAGATTTTGGGGGTTAGTCAAAATCCCCTTTATTTTACAAATTCGATCCTAAGGCCTATGGGTTATGGCCACAAACCTTATCACAAGTGCTTATTCATTCACTTAGGCCATAAACCATTAAATTCATGGACCATACAAAAATTGGAGCCCACTACACTATCGAAAGACTTAAAATATCAGTTTAATCCTTACAATCCTAGGCAACACATATATCGGAAATACACGGAAATAAGGGAAATATGAAGGAAAAACCTTGCCAAAACACAAAGCTAGATCTGAAATATTATACACCCACTTCTATAATATCATCAAGTCTACTCATTCCAGCGTTTTCACAGCAGTCTCTGACCTCTACACTCTCCGATCTCCGATATCTCAGCGGCTTCATCACTTAATCACAATATCGGCTGATCGCATTATCGCTCATCACTATTTCATCCCAGGACTAGTTTTGATAATACCCAAGGCTTTTCCCGATGTGATAAAGCAATGTGATCACAATCGAAAGTCCTTAAAGCCTGAGATTCACCCCTTTGTAAAACGATCTACCAATGCGGTATCGCCTTATGGACTCGATGCAATATTGCCTACAGAACCAATAAGGGTATAGGTTCTCGTTTATAAATTTTTGAGCTCGGATTTCACTTGAAATCGATGGATCTTTGTGTTAAAACACAGTTCTCGACCATACTTAGTCTATGCTCGCATAACATTCATTAATATATATCTCTGGATCGCCATCAATCCTATAGAAATCAATGGTCAATCAACAATCTACAAATGGGAATTTAAGCCACCAATGCATAGATACACGACATAATTCAAAAATGCATAAACATTGATACACATAAGTCACATAACACACATATATTCATTATATAATATTAGAGTACAAACTAAGGCATTTTAGCCTTAGTAACAAGTCTCCCTCTCGACTACATTCTGATTACTCTTAGCTTACAAATCTTTAACAATCCCTCTATATCCTTTGTCTACTGAACGTGCAGGTTCATTATTTATAAAACACATTTGATCAGAGCACTAAAAGGATCCGATCAGTCCTCTGAAAACACCTAAATATCTTGTATATGCGTACATATGTTGTAGATTACATTTAATAAGTCTCCTCAAGACTTCTATCCATTCCATCATTTACTCTATTTTTAACAGAAATGTCCCTTGCTTTTCTCCGATAGTCCACGCCCTTCTCCTTGCTCCTCTTTGGATTCCTCCTTTAATCATGAGTGTTTAGATGCTCCTGCATCATATTGGCTCCTTTCTTTCGTAGAATATGAAGGATGCTTGGATCATTTCCATGTGTTGAGCATGTTTGGATTCCTTGTATTCTTTTATATCCCTCAAGCATGTTGGGACTCTCCCTGACCGTCACATCAATGAAAAAATGGGGAACATTATGTAATTTCTAATTCATAGCTCCACTATTTTTCACTACACTCAACTAAAGGTGGAAGGCATAGAATGATTATGTTATCTATTTTGATGGAGCTTTTGCAGATATCCTAGGGATTCCAAGCAACAAACTGGAATATTTTTCTTTTAGCAACCTTATGTTCATTCTCTAATAGGAAATGGATGGGGTGGATTATTATGGTAGTACCCCCACAAATGAACACACTCGTTTTCTACTTCCTATTATTTTTGTACATTCTCCAAACCATATTGAGGATGGATAATCATATGAATAAGGATATTCTTGGTGCACTATGAAAAATGGGTATTATATTTTTCTTTACTCGGATAAAATTCCCTTGACGCATAATCTAGTCTCATATCTAGAATCTATATGGAATTTCAAAAATTCATATGATATGATAGTGTCTAGGTCATAAAAAAATTTGTATTGTAGAAAAGATAGCCAAATCAGGTATCCATAGTCCTTCAAGATGACCCATCTTTTTGACGAACAATGAATCAAATTGTCATCTCCTCTTGGAATTTAAATTCATCAAGGGAACTTGATCTAAGGATATTTTAGGACTAGCTCGTTGTCTCCATTGGTTGGACTATATCCATCACCTTTTCTATTTATGGGGTAATTCCTATCTAAGTTTCTTTGTAGTTAATCCTTTCATCAAGTGTTGTTGGCATATCCATCATAAAATTTGGTTCACATCCAATGGAATGATCTGTCAAGAATTTCACTTGCATCTAAAAGTTGTTATAGACAGTGTGAAAACCCTATTGGAAGATGATAATAACAATTGAAATATGAATTTCTCCACTCATAAAAATCCATATAACATGAAATATCTTTGGTTCTCACAATTTAATATGAGATTTCTATCAATTTGTCTCTCTTATATTACTACTAATTTGTAGATCGACTATCCTTTTACTAAACTCAATAAAACATATAAGTTGTATAAAAACTATGTTATATGTTTTGATATATCCTTTAAAGGTACCCGAGGGGTGGTAGGAGCAGTGAAGGGGGGTTGAGGGTGGCGCTATTACACCTTGTTGGATGACTATAATTATCTTATTCTTGGAGGTTGGGTACAACCTCTAAAATTAGTCGAAAGCCTATGATTTGCTTCAATGATATCTATAGGAACTATATTTATGTAATCATAAATTGAAAATTGTGAAAACATCCATAGTTATCATCTTGCATTTGCATTGTGGTACCTTTCCCATAGAGTTACAACTCAAGGATTACTTTAAAATGACCATCGTAGTTTCGATAAAAGTTTAGTTTTAAGATAAGAATGTTCAAAATAACAATAATTCCAAGGCTAGCTCGTTAGCAAAATTGGATACGAAAAGCGAATTGCAGGTCTTGAGAAAAAAACACTTGCTAGAAAAAATAACCAATTCCTTGATATGATGACAAATGGTGTCATGAGTATAATTCATATGGTACTCATCAAGAAGTATAGTTCTCGTCATTGTGTTTGCACAAGGGCATTTTATTTCTTCCCAATTATGATAGTAATTCGGTTATCCCTTGAACTCAAGGAGAAAATTATCGAAAAATGCATCATAGCACAACATAAATCATCGATCATATTGGTGAAATGGATTATGGAAAGGTTTCATTAATTATAATTATGTTGTTTCATCCCTCAATATGGTAGACAAAACAAATCATATTTTAGTAGTTTGGTATGCAAAGGTTATATGGATTGAGGAAAACGAGTTAGCATGGATGTTAATCTAGTGAGAATGAAAACATCACTAGGTAAGATTCTATCTTGGCTAAATTTGATAGGTGATATTTGCTGGTTTGAGGTTGATGTAGTTTTTTTTAGTTTCATCTCTTGGTTGTTCATGGTCATCTCCTTTTATGGTTAATTGCGCCAATACTACCATGTTTTAGATATATTTATTTGAGTGGTAGGTCTTAACTAATTTTTCCCTAGGCCATAATACCTATCATTAGGTATTTTTTGATCTAGTGCCTTTTGACCTTGATGATTTTATGATCGATGATTTAAATTGGGCATTTGGATAGGATGGATTCCTATATTTTTGCTAGTAGCAAAGAAATATCTCATATCAATTCCTTCAATATTAAAGAGAGTTTATATTCTATCATGGAACCATTATTGTGATATAACCAATTGGTAGCACAATATATTCAGCAATGGGAATATTGGTTGGATAGTGTCAAAGACTTCAAAGGCGAGAGGATGAAATCATTAGCCTCAAGTGAAAAAATGAAGAGCTAAAACATGTTGGAGCTTGAGATAATATGCATATCATTTCCTTTGTTAATTTTGTGAGCCCTTCTATCAATATTCCTCTATATTTAAATGCAAAAGTTACTTTAAGACTATTCCCTCTCACATTCTAGGTATAGTGATTTGATTCAATGTGATCTATAGGAACTATATTTATGTAATCATAAATTGAAAATTGTGAACAAATACAAAGTTATCATCTTGCATTTGCATTATGGTTGCTTTCCGATAGAGTTACAACTCAAGGATGACTTTAAAATGACCATTGTAGTTTGGATAAAAATTTAGTTTTAAGATAGGAATGTTCAAAAGAACAATAATTCCAAGGCTAGCTCATTAGCAGAATTAGAGACGAAAAGCGAAGTGGAGGCCTTGATAAAAGAACACTTGGAAGAAAAATAACCAATTCCTTGATATGATCACAAATGGTGTCATGGGTATAGTTCATACGGTACTCATCAAGAAGTATAGTTCTCCTCATTCTATGTGTACAAGGGTGTTTTATTTATTCCGAATTACGATATTAATTGGGTTATCCCTTGAACTCAAGGAGAAAATTATCAAAAAATGAATCATAGCACAACATAAATCATGGATCATATCGGTGGAATGGATTATCGAAAGGTTTCATCAATTATAGTTATGTTTTTTCATCCCTCAATATGGTAGATCAAAAGAATTGTATTTTAATAGTTTGGTATGCAAAGGTTATATGGATTGAGGAAAACAAATTAGCATGGATGTTAATCTAGTGAGAATGAAAATATCGCTAGGTAGAGTTCTAGCTTAGCTAAATTTGATAGGATATATTTGTTTGTTTGAGGTTGATGTAGTTTTTTTTAGTTTCATCTCTTGGTTATTCATGGTCATCTCCTTTTATGGTCAATTGCGCCCATACTACCATGGTTTCGATATATTTATTTCAGTGGTAGGTATTAACTAATTCTTCCCTAGGCCATAATACCTATCATTATGGATTGTTTGATCCAATGCCTTTTGACCTTGATGATTTTATGATCGATGATTTAAATTGGGCATTTGGATAGGATGGATTCCTATATTTTTTCTGGTAACAAAGAAATATCTCATATCAACGACTTCTATATTAAAGAAAGTTTTTCTTCTATCATGGAACCATTATTGTGATATAACCAATTGGTAGCACAATATATTCAACAATGGGAATATTGGTTGCATAGAGTCAAAGACTTAAAGGGGAGAGGATGAAATCATTAGCCTCACATGCAAAAATGAAGAACTAAAACATGTTGGAGCTTCAAATAATATGTATCTCATTTCCTTTGTTAATTTAGTGAGCCCTTCTATCAATATTCCTCTATGTTTAAATGCAAAAGTTCCTTTCAGACTATTCCCTCTCACATTCTGGGTATAAATCCAATATTTGTATAAGTTACAATGGAATAATTTCTTTCTTGTTACTAAGTTCCTTCTGTAATGTCTAAGCATCTCAAACTTTTAGCTTATATGGAATTCTGTGAATATTGTGTCTTGTGAGAAGCCTTTATAAATAATTTCAAACTACTAGCGAAGATTTTTTCTTAGATATGTGTCTAAGAAATATTGTATATTCCTACTTAATTCAATACAATATCCTCCATATATATATATATATATATATATATATATATATATATATATATATAGATATATATAAACATTTACATGTGAAAATGTTTGAATTTTGAATTTATTATGGAATTCAAATAAAACTATCATACAATATATACCAAACCATATTCCAACATTTATCATCTGCAATTTATGTTCATATACACTATTTTACTAAATTAACTTTTTATAGTTCATAATATGCTATAACAATATAATGTTACTTATAACAAGTTGGGTTGCAAAGCAGCAAGTCCCTGTCATTCATATGGTGAGTGTTGACATGTAGAAATGACTTTCTTAGAAGGAGAGTACCATATTTTTTGGTATATGCCACAATTTTTTTGGTGTTTTTTTATCAGCCCCTAAGTTATTGAAAAAATGTTTCTCCTCCAAGGAAAATGCCATGGTGGGCTTCTTTCCAATGCAACATACATAGCTACACCTAGGAAGGAAATTTTAGTTGCGTATGAAAGCATGTTAAAATAAAAGGTTCAATGCTATAATTTGTAGCCCATAAGGGAAAACTGAAAGCGGAAATTTGTGCTCACGACGTAACCCATGTGGTTTCCATGCAATTTTCATAACAACAGTTTCAGAAAAGTCTATGGTATTGGTTGTTGAATTAGGATTTTTCAAGCTTACTTTCCGTGAAGTAGTTGTAAAATTGAAATGTATCCAAATGCAGTGGAATTTGAGTTAAGGGTATATTCTCAATTAACCATTCAAAGATATATAGGTCAATAATTAACAAAATTTAGCACAACTACATCAAATTTGGATTACATATCAATAATTCAATTGGGAGGTAGAAGTGGAAGCCTTGGGTGTCTTGCAATAAATGTTGAAATTATTACAAGTTATTGTAGTAAATGCTTTTAGCTAGCTTTTAGTAAATACGTGAAATTCAGATGGTCACCAGTAAGGAAGAGGAAATGGATGTCTTGCCATAAATCAACCCTAGATTTCATGATGTGGAACCACATTCAAATCAATTCAGTTCACTGATTTTAATAGTATACGATATATTCACATTATAACTATAGAGATATGGTATGGTATTTTAGATTGCAATATTTGGTTGTTGGTCCTTGTATATCTTTTTATTTAATTTTGTTCAAAATTGTGACAAATTTATTAGAATTGTAAATTAAAATGAAGCATTAAAATTGTAATGTTATGGTAGGGACTTGTGTGCTAACTCATACGGTAAACCTCGTCATACTACTCAAACATGGGTGGTTTAACTAGTAGTAATCGCATGGTTAAACAACAAACACAATACCATATATGCCTTATTTGTTCACTTGTAAGCGGAGGTTGTTGAATGAGATATGGAACATATTGAATACAAGGTCACTCACAATAGAAAATAACCTGAGCCAACTGTCAAGAGGAGTGAGACGATATTTAACAAAAAGTTGGCTAACTCTAAACTGGCAACTGAAGGAAAACGACGGGCCTATTAAATAATTAATAAAATTCATATATTTAGAATTATTCACTTTGGCAAGTCAGTTAAAGAGGAGAGTGAAGTGGTTCTTAAATTAAATCAATTATGAATCGACAATTACGAAGTTTCGTATATGACATGTTTGCATGAATCGCAAGTGTCTTCTCCATTACAAGTGTCAAGAAGCATGGATCCAATTGATATTATGGCAAGCATTCTCCCATTTTTCGAATTTTTAGTATGGAGGTGCTTCAACTGGGTTTGGAGATAAATGCTTTCTTGCAAATAGCCTAGTAAGGAGTAAGAGAGCTAGTAGCCAAACTAGAAACAACACCATAAATAGTACTGAAAACAGAGTCGCAATATGAGAAAGTGGAAACAACACCATCAATGGTACTGAATACAGAGGCGCAATATGAGAAAGTGTTAACAACACCATCAATAGTACTTAATACAGAGGTGTGATATGAGAATGTATTACTATTTCATTATGTGAGTGTAGATTTATGTGTTGAGCCCCGGTAGGTAACTTCACGAGGGGTGGGAATAAGTCTTGCCTCAGCCTTGAAAATAGCATACTTATTTCTCTTTCAATCCTAGACATAGTCATATCATTTAGAAAAAATGCATTTCTCAACACCTTACAAAAGCTACTTGGTGGAATGGTAAATTAATATGGTAATTGAGCACATAGCTTGCCTTTATGGTTGTCCCTGTTTCTTCTTGCCTCCCAGCTCTATCTACGTTTTAAGGTGTTTAGTTGTTGACAACTCCCACTATTCAGTTTCATTCACTACTCTTGTTTTAAATTTACATTAAATTGACTCCATTTCTGGGTGTAGTCAAATCTGAGTTGGTTTGAGTTTGGCTTGCTCTTTCTCCTCCTTAAAATTAATAAAAAAAAACTTTACACTATGCTGGGTTGGTTTGGTTTGTTAGAGAAACTGATTTTGAGAGTAAAATATTTATTTGGCTTTGCAAGAAACATTTGGTTTTCACCATTAAATGTGCTTCTCTATTGGGCTGATGATGGAGCATGGGAAACCATTAAATAAATCTAAAGCCATGTTAGCTTTTGTTGAAAGCTGCAAGTTGCTCTAAAATACACATCCATTTTTGGATATAGTCAATTTCGCATTTCATTAGGCTTATAGATGTTTGAATATGAATCGAAGACGCTCTAGAAATTTTGAACATTCAAATTTTTTTCTCTCTCTATCATTTTTGTTCATAGCGGAAAAGAAATAAAGAAGAATCCCCTTTTTGTGGGAAAATTTTGCTATATTTGTGAGGGAATCCTCTTTTTGTGAGAAAATTCCACTAGATTTGTAGGGACAGTTCAGTCTTATTTTCGAGGGATTATATTTTATGGAACTGATGAGATATGGATCTGGTTCATGAGAGCACATCTATGCCGATGTATTTATTAGTAATAATTTTTCCACTAGTGTAAGCAATGAGATTTCAATACTGAACATAAGCTTGCTTGATTTTCAACATGCCAGCGGTTAGAAGTGATTGAGTTGAATTTCAATGGAAACCTCTCGATACTTATGTATTCATTATGTTGTTTTTACTAGGTCTTCTTGTTTTCTCATATAGATATCTCCTTGGGTTCAAAATGCATCCGAGTACTTCAAATCAAGTAGAAAGATCATATAGAAATCTGGGAGGGAATAAGGGTGAAAATGATGATGAAGAAAATGGATCAAATCTCTAGGAGGATATACTCATAAGGGAAAAATGTAATACAGAGGATGATGAAGAAAATGATCCCAAGCTTGAGAACGAAATCTAAAACAAATAAAATGGCCAAATTACATTGAAAACCTTCCATGTGAGTATTCAATCAAATATTGTGTGCGGGATATTGGTTTTTGTTCTCCTCGGAATCATTATACTTTCACATTTTCTGTTGTAATTTACGCAATTGCTAATGTTCAAGAAGAATTTACTCATCTAATTTAGAGGAGTCTGATAGTAAGTACTCAGAGTTAATTCCATGCTTGGATCAAAATATTATATACCAATTAAATATTCAGCTCGAATTGGGACTTATTGAGCAGTATGAAGGGCACTTCCCTCCTACAAAATGACGCTTCAATTTCCTGATCCCTCCACGAGAAGGATCTAAAGTCAAAATGCTTCCTTCACCTGTAATTTTATCGCCTGTTTTGTTCACAGTTTATTACTATATATTCAATTTCCCCCAAATTTACAGTTTTAGTTTCAATTTCATTTTGTAGTCACTTCTAATAGTGACTATTTTTAATACCAACCTTTTTACCTTAAATATTTTGGATGACTAATGTTTTGGGATTGAAGGTCCTATGTTGGTATCAATCAGAAAATTATATCTATATCTTATTAAGGTTCCTATCGATGAATTACGAAAATTGAGTAAATCTCATATACATCTCAAAGAGGAAAAATCATATCAGAATTGGCTGATAATGAATGGAGATAATATCAGTTACCATGGTGGTGGTACTCACTTCCATAACAGAGCTGACCAATACATTGTAGTCATTGCAGATGCATAACATTTATAAATTTTAATTTAACATACATGCAATCTTATTAGTATGATCATTTACCTTAAAATGTTAGATGGTAGAACATGTTGAATATATATTATTTCACAAATGAGAGTTTGTAGTTTATAATCACCATGCATTTTTAATTTATTCCCTTGCAATATAATAACACAGTTTTGTGAACAAATGCTAAAAATGTTGGGAGGGAATATAAGAAAAAAATCTAGCCTAAGGTTCAATCTCTCTTTGGAAACGGGTAGAGGGAGCGAGGAAGGCCATACTTTATTACTGAATTTTCCTCAAGAACAACATAGGTGGAAATGCCCCGTAGTACCTTAATGTGTTATTCTTAGATATTGAAACCATCAGAGGAGAAGTGGTTAATGAGATTTGATGTTGTGGGGTTATACATTGTTTGATGTTTATTACTAAGTGTAGATGGTCTAATTTATGTTGTAAGAAGAGGTCTCTCACCATGGTAAACTCGTATTTCCAGGACAACCTTAATTTTTTTTTACATTTTTACTAACTTATTCTATAATCAACTTGAATGTGAAGACGCTAAAGTATATCTCTATATAACATATGCTTACCTATATGATTATGATCATGATTTAGATGTTCATAGTAGGGATTCAGAGCAATATGTTAAGGATTAAGCAACAGATGTTACAGATGAAGAACTGGATGATCCTGGTGGATTATCTCCCGACAAACAAGAGCCATTCGTGTCCAAGCAGCCCTCTCTCGATTCCTCCCTCCACATGTATATGCTCCGCCTTTGACTAGCAACAATAAGTAGTTAATATAGGGCTTGGTTCCTCCCATGATTTCTCTACTCTAGTGAATTAGATATCTAAAAGAAATATTGTTAATGCAAAGCATCGAGGAGGTTGATTTTTTTTCTTCAGTTTTTTTTTTTTCTAGCATGAGGATAGATACATAGCATTATCAAGCATATGAAATACACCTAGTTACATGTAAACAAAAGCGATGGAACCTGTTATAGAAGATCTGGCACCTATTACATGTAGATAGAAGCAGTGGCACAAGTACATGTAGCGGTGGACAATATAGTTTGGTTAATATATAATGTTTGGGATTAATGCTAACATTAGTTCATTTCAGCTTCAAATTGTTTCACTTTTTTTATTTTTCTACTGAATTAAGTGTCAAACCTTCTATTCAAATTGATGATAAAACCAAATTACAAAATGTACAAATGAGATGCAGGCCACATATAGCCTAGGAACCAAGCCTAAGGCCCACTAACGAGGCCTAGGGCCCACAAAACATGACGTCAAAACCAAAAAAGATAATCAAACACCCAGACCATTCAATCTATCATCAGACATCTAACGGTCAAGAACAATTTCGGATCACTAACAAGCACACCCTTTAACTCTTGAATTGAACCCGATAAGCATTTAGAGACCGCTCTATAAAAAATTTGGGTCTGTTTTGGTTAATAACCCTCGCGCCTGTAGTCTGCCCGAAATCCACCAGATGCAAGCAAATCACACCAGTCTGAGTAACTTGCTCGATGTTTAATGCTACTTTCGGACCCGAAGCCTAATAAAGCTACTGTTAAAGTTGATTTCAGATCCGTTTGGCTTTGTGACCACTTTGCTATTTGCCATGCAGAACTGATAAGATTGCTACTATTTCTCCTATTTGCTTTCACTTTAACTAAGCGCCCTGCATGGACAATGAAAAGGTGATCTGTAGTATAATTTACATTTATCTAAATACTTGTGCTATCAATTAAAACCCGCTAGAGAACCTTGGGCTTGTAGAGTTCTGGGCACATATTCTGGCCTAAGGATCGACCATTCTTTTTGTGAATATTCCTGAACTGCTACTTCATGTGGAATAAAAAACAACTGCTTCCAAAAGTCTACAACCTACTAGTATCCCCTGCTATGACAGAGCTCCCAGTCCGTGTTCACTTATCTGAGACACTCTTCCGTCAATCTACCCTCGGGAGTCTCTATCCATTTATATTTATTGTTGCTTTTAGCACAAAGTACACCTTCATTAGCTATGATGTCTACTAATTTGTTGGTTTTTCAGCGCACATGAGTTAAAATCAGGGTTCTCATGCTCTGTAGGTGGGATTGAATCATTTGATGGACTTCCAGAAGCCTCTAATGTCTCGAAAATTTTTTCGGAGCTGAGCCATAACAAATTTTTCTAACCAAATTGATAATCAATTCAGAATCATCTTGAATTATAACTTTATGAAGATTTGAGTCCCTCAAGATTTCTAAGCATTGCTCAAGGGCCATGAGCACTTCCATATTGTTTGTGGCTTTCCCGAAATTACTACGAAAGATGATTTCTATTCAACCCTTTTCATCCCTATCACTCCTCCATAACAAACAAAGCCTAGGTTTTCTTTTGAGGCCCCATCTATATTGCATTTCATAAAACCTTGGGGAGTGGGTTGCCAGAAATCCTTATCAACAATTATGTGATTTGCATTTTTGTTGCTTCCCTTTGGGATAAGCCCCTGTAGACCCAACTGTATTAGTGTCTGCACATCAATATCTTTAGGTTGGTTCTCAGGGGGGTTTTTAATGAGGGTTCCTATTGTCTCATTGAGTTTTCTTAAAATTTGTGCCATGATGCTCTGGGAAGAACCTTTCTTGTTTTCTAATATTTTGTTGTTGTGTTCTTTCTAGACATCCCAGATTAGAAAACTTGGATCTAAAGCCCAAGCTTTGTTGATTATCTCATTATCAGAGAAATTTTTCCTCCACTTCTTTAAGGTGTTGGTAATGCTACCCATGTCCGTGTCTGTTTATCTGAATATTGAAGCAATCCAATTTCAGAATGTGGATGTGAATGGGCAGAGGTTGAGAAGGTGATCCATAGTTTCTTCTTGTAATTCACATTGATGGCATTTAGATGGACCAACTACCCCTCTTTTCCTAAGGTTTTCCCGAGCTGGAATTTTTTTATGCTGCACTAACCATATGAACAATTTCATCTTCATCCAGCTTTGGTTCTGCCATAGGTCCTTCCATACCCAATCAGGGTTTGGTAAGTCAAGCCCAAGGGCTATGCACTTGGCCTGTTTGAAGTTAAAGCTGCCTTTATTTTTATTTCCCCATCCCAGCTGGCCTTAATCTATTGATCTCATAATCTTTCTCTATTCCAGGATGGTCGTTAGAGCTTCTGCCTATGCTTTCAAGGGGTAGTCATCACTGTATACCAGGTTCTTCCATATCCTCCATTTCCCCTCACTTATTTCTTGATTCCAGAAGTAATTTACTCTTTGTAACCATTTTTTGTCACTATCATGCTTGAGATTTGAAAGTTCTTCTCTTAACAATATAGGTTCATGTTTCCATTTATCCTCTCAAAACCTTGCAACGTTTCCATCTCTAATTTCCTAGAAATTGTGTTTCTGAATAATGGCTCTATTTTCCCAAGCTTTGTCCCAAATGTGGGAGCCTTTAATGATCCTAGAAATTCTAATGTGATCCCTATCTTGCCAATTGTTTGCATATTTCTGTTTCCAAATTTGGGCCCAAAGGGAAGCTGAATCTTTTAGCCATCTCCACCAAAATTTTTCCCCCAAAACGTTTTTTAGCATTTTATGATCATCTAGTCCTAGACCTCCATGTGTCTTAGGTTTACAATGTGTTCCTAGGCTACGAGGGCCCATTTTTTTTTTCTTCCCCTTTTCCCCAAAGAAAATCTCTTTGGATATTTCTGTATAGTTGCATGACTCCTTTAGGAGCTGGAAGGGTTGAAGACATAAATATGGGGATAGTTTGTAGGACAGCTTTTGTGAGCACTAGTCGTCCTGCTAAGTTCAAACACCTACTTGTCCATTTCCATATTTTGTCCTGTAGCTTATTAATCACAGGCTCCCAAACTATCTTGCTCAAAGATTTGTATATTAGTGGCACTCCCAAATATTTGGAGGGTAGCATATCTCCTTGAAAGCCTAGAATTCTACATATATTTCTCTGAATAGCGATGTCAGTATTAAAAAAGAAAATCTTTGATTTGGTAAGGCTTACCTTTGTGCCCGCAACCATTGCAAATTATTTCAGGATTTTTTTGTGGGCTAGAGCTTCCTTGACCGTACATATACCCTGTAGCATAGTATCATCCACAAATTGTTGATGGGTCAAAGCATCTCCATTCATGGTGAGCTTGAGACCTTGGAATTTTCCTTCTACTTTAGCAGATTTGATAGCTTTTCCTAGCCCTTCAATCATGAGAATAAAGAGGAAGGGTGAGAGAGGATCTCCTTGTCTAAGACCTCTCATGGGATTAAAGGGCTTGGATGGTGAACCCTTTAATAGGATTGAAAAACTAAAGGTAGTTACAAGGGCCATTACCCATCTTACCCAGCTATGGTAAAATCCATATGCTATAAGAACTCTCCTTATGTAAGCCCAAATTAACTTATCATAAGCTTTTCGTAGGTCAAGTTGCATAATCATTCCCACCTTCCTATTGCTTATAAGTGACTGAACCACCTCGTGTGCTTGAATGATATTGTTTGAGAATTTGTTTGCCTTCCACATACCCAGTTTCTTGCTCAGATATGAGAGTTGGAAGAAGGGGTTTAAGCCTGTTGGCAATAAGTTTGGAAATTATTTTGTACAACACATTGCATAATGCTATTGGTCTGAATCTGTCTGGTGTCGTAGAATTATGCTGTTTTGGAATTAAGGATATGAAAGAGGTATTGAGAACCTTCAAAACAATTCTATTTTTCATAGAGTCCTCCACCACATCAAGGATATCCTCCTTGATTATTCCCCAACATGCTTTAAATAAGTCAACATTAGAACCATCCACACCTCGTGCCTTCCCATTTTGCATTTCCTTGATGAATTTACTAACCTCCTCTTGATTCACAGGCGTGTTTAGATTATAACTGTTTTCTCTTGTCACAAGCTTAGGAATTTGCTTTGTAAACTCATTGATGAATTGTGATTTGTCTAAGAGAGGTTCCTCTACTATGCCTTGGAAATGTTGAACCATCACAACTTCTATTTCTTTGTGGTTATTGAGTTGATTTCCTTGAGAATCTTTGATTTTTTAGATCCTGTTATGAGACCTATGATCCATGGTAGATTTGTGAAAAAACCTTGTGTTCCTTTCTCCTTCCTTTAACCATTGTACCCTTGATTTCTATTTCCAAAATATTTCCTCTTGTTCGCATAATTCTTTCCATTCTTGTTGATGGTAGTTAGCTTGTTCCTTTCTTCCCTCGCTAAAGCCATCTGTAATGAGGATTTGGTTAATTTCATGTAGCTTCCATTCAACCATTTTTTGACTTCAAAAATGTTGCCAAACTCCTTATTCCAATCTTTAAGCCTGATTGTGATGTGTTTCAATTTTCTATGCAGGAGGAATATTTTAGTGCCCTGAACTTGTATATCCTTTGTCCACCATTTTTCCATATTGCTGATAAAGTCTTGATGGGTGAACCAAATGTTTTAAAACCTGAAAGGTCTGTTTCTTGCAGTTCCTATAAAGGATGCTTCAAGTTGAATAGGCCAATGATCCGAGCCACCAAAAGGGAGTATCATCGCTGACAAATCAAGGCCTATTAGTATAATGTCCTCTGAGATAATAAATATATCTAGTTTTGAGGCCAACTGTGACTCTCCTCCCCTTTTGTTATTCTAGGTAAAGATGCCATTACTTATCTCTATGTCCACTAGCTTCATATTATCTATAAAATTTTGAGATGATATAGAGTCCTTGCCTAGTGATCTGGTTCCACCTTTTTTTTCTAACAGGGACCTGATCATATTAAAGTCCCTTCCAAAAATCTAGGGGATGCTCAAACATCTATCTCTTAGATCCTTCAGTGAAGTAAGAAGCGTTAGTTTGTCTTCAAGCTTCTGTGGAACATAAAAATTTGTGACTAAATAAACTTCCTTGTCCCCGAAAGGTTGAATAACCACTCATAAGTAGTTCCTAGATGCTTCAACATCTAAGATTCCTAGTTTCTCAGGGTTCCAAAGTGTGAGAATTCCTCCTATTGTTTTGTCCGCTTTAACTTCTAGATATTCATATTTAGTCAGTGATTTGCTATGTATTTCTCTTATTTTTCTTACTGAACATTTAGCTTCCTCGATGTAAATCATATCTGGTTTTTCTTCTTTCATTCTATTGCTAAGATTCCTTTGTTTCCTTTTACTCCCTAGACTCCTAATATTCCATGTTATGAGCTTCATTAAGAAAGGTTTGTAAATGAGTAACTGGTTAGGTCTTTCAAAATACTTGGATCGATCATGAGTTTTCCACACTCTATCAGCATCTCGTTCTATCGTTTCTTACCTCTTTTACTGCCTGTGTTCCCAGAAGCTAGTCTCGATGTTGCCTTCATTGTTTTCACCCCTTTGTTGTCCTGACTATCATGGTTTCTTCTGAATTATGAACCTTTTGACTAAGTTCTCCATAGGAACAATTATTGCACTCTATTGAACTCCTCTTGTGGTAGTGAATCCATTCCTTTGGTGGCTCCCTTCTCCAGGAACATTTTCATATCTAGATGCTCCCTCTCAAGAATATCTTGCAGTTCATGATCCTTGTTGGAATTATGTTTCTGGTATGGTTATATCTTACATATGTTGTACTTGATGGCAACACCCATGGCATGGCTCTCAATATGATAAGAATTAAGAAGTACGCAGGAGAACAGTTCAGAAGATGCGTACCCACAGGTACGCCGTGCAGGGACCGCGTCGAGACACGCAGGTTACCCATTCATGAGGTGCGTAACCCCAGTGCACACACTTCAAGGCAGTAACGCGCGCACACGTGGGGTTCCTTATGTTTAACCCTTGGTATTTAGCCGAAGGTATTGTGTTATTATGGTTTTGGCCCGTGCTATTGGTCCATGATTTGAGGAAGAGCTTGCCTATATAAAGCAAAGGAGATCATTTGGCTTGGGTATGCTTTTGGGTTGAATATCTTAAGATCTAAAATATTGGGTTACTGTTTCAAAAGCTCGATCTATATGAAAGTGAAGTGGACAGCGAATCTGTGAAGGGTGATCTCTCGAGCACTGCAGCTGCGGAAGTGCAGAGGCGCCATAGAAGGCGCAGTGCGAAGATGCCATAGAGGCGTCACAGAAGGCGCAGTGCAGAGACGCCACAAAGGTGCCATAGAAGGCGCAGTGCGGAGGCGCCACAGAAGGCGCAGTGCGGAGGCGCCACAGAAGGCGCAGTGCAAAGGCGCCACAGAAGGTGCAGTGCGGAGATGCCACAAAGGCACCACAGAAGGTGCAGTGCAAAGGCGCCACAGAAGGCGCAGTGCAAAGGTGCCATAGAAGGCGCAGTGCAGAGATGCCACAGAGGCGCCACAGAAGGCGCAGTGCGGAGATGCCACATAGGCGCCACAAGAGGCACAGTATGAGGGCGCCACAGGAGACGCCATAGAGGCGCCACCGAAGGCGCAGTGCGGAGGCGCCACAGAAGGCGCAGCTACGGAGGTGTGCGGCGCCACAGAAGGCACAGCTGCGGAGGTGCGCGGTGCCACAGAAGGCGTAGCTGCGGAGGTGCGCGGCGCCACAGAAGGTGAAGTGCGTAGTGACGCAGGCCAGAGAAAAGGAAATTACATATCTGTCTTAAGATCTTTTGTTGACTGATTTTTTTGTTGATAAGGTGTTCTGGGTTTAGTTTACTGTTATTATGGATCTGGTTATCTGGGTGACATACTGGTACTTGATGATCATTTGATGTTTATGGATCCAGTTTGAAAATTTATGAAAAGTGATCCTTGAAAGAAAAGAA